>QARZ01040902.1:40662-78389 GCA_013407115.1 Glycine latifolia
ACTTGAAGGATTGTTTTGTGCTTTTCACATGCCTTGGAATGCCTTGGAAGAATGTAAATCAAATGAAGTGTTCAGAGAGGCCAATCTGATTGATCCTTGCATTGCATGCATTTAATCATTTACATGCCTAAATGTTTTTCACAAAGAATTAAAACAATGTTTGATAAAAGAACCAAAGAAGCAATGTTTTTGGAAAAATACAAATACCACTGGTTTAATCGATTACACTGTTGTTTAATAGATTATTTTGTTCATCTTTGAATCTGGAAAAGCTTTGAAGAACAATTTAATCGATTACCATTTCTTGTAATCGATTATTTAATGTTAAAAGAAAATCATGGTTCACTACTTTAATCGATTATCATTTATTGTAATCATTACATAAGACTCTTAGAAAAGCTTGTTTCACTGCTTTAATCGATTACCATTTCTTGTAATCAATTACATAAGGCTTTTCAGAAATACTAAGCTACTGGTTTAATCGATTACGGATCGTATCAATCGATTATTTTGCTTGTTGTTCAAACCTAGAAAACCTATGAACATTTTAATCGATTAAAATGGCAATTTAATCGATTACACAAAGCGTTTTAATCAATTATTGAGCGCGTTTAATAAATTATAGTTAGTTACGAAGTTTTGTTATAAATAGAAGTGAGGCTTGTCTTGTTTTCTAATCTGAGTAATTCGAATTTCTGATTCCACACAAGCCTTCACCAAGATTGAAAGTGTTTTTCTGAGTTTACTAACCTCTTGTCCCACTTCTTAATCTTCATGAGTTTTTGAATGATTTCTTGGACAAGAGTTTTCAAAGAAGAATAGGAGAGCATGTTCTGAAATTCATTTTTTCATTCAACTCTGATTGGTAACTCATATGCATTCATAATCATTGGATCATCGGGTTGTTTCTCTCTATTCTTTTTGGATGTAAATTTGATTTGCAATTTTTGTAATTGAGTGCTATTGTAAATTTGTTCTTGAGGCTTGTTTAGAGTAGTGTTCTCTAGGAAGAACAGAGTAGTGTTCTCTGGTTCTTGTTTGCTTGAAGTCTAATAGGGTTTTGGATTTCTTGTCTTTATCTAGGGTTGATAAAGAGTGATTGTAATAAAGCTTGTAAGAACTGAAATTTACAATAGTGGAACTCTAATCTAGTGTTGATTAGAAACTGGATGTAGCTTCTCTTGAGAAGTGAACCAGTATAAATCCTTGTGTTGAATTTCTGTTCCTTAATCTCTATTAGCTATCTTGTTCATTTGTTCTTGGTATTTTTATCATTACTCACAAGTTCTGTTTTTGTGCTATTGATTTCTTGAGCTGAGTGAATTGATTGAATAAAAGCTTTCTTGGTTTTAAAGTGATTAAGATCCTTACTCTGATTTTGTAAAGAAATTTTAAAAGACCAAGTTTTAACCAATTCACCCCCCTCTTGGTTATTGTGGGTATTCCTATTGTTTTCACCTATCTTACTTTAAATTAGGAAAGCAAAAGGGATTTTGATGGAAATTTTTATTATTTAGATGGCTAATGTGATAGAAAAAGCTATGGCTAAAGATAAAGAAAAGAAAAGAAAAAGAAAAAGAAGAAAAGAAAAAGGAAACAAAAATCCTTGTGTTCTAAAGTATACAAAGTGTTGTAATTTTTAAGTCAGGTGATTTGGCGGTTGGTATAAGAAAAAAATAATATCTTGGAAGATTGGATGGTTGATCGAAAAATAGTTTGTCTTATCTTTATTTGCTCTCCTATTCTTAAGATAACTTTGAATATCCAGAAAAACCAAGATTTCTTTCAAAGCCAGGCCCAACCCTAAAAGTCCTAATGATCCATGAAAAATATGTACTTTGATTTGATGGGAAATAAACTGCAAAATTGATCTATAACATATCAGTATTGGAATTGAGAAGAAACACTTACCTGTGGGAGAAATAAACAACTTTGAGAAGTTTTCCTCTATTTAAATCAATGAAAAGTTTTCTTTGATGTTCTTTAGAAATGAAATGAAAATTTATCTTAATTTCATTTGGTTTGATGAATTCCATCTTTTATGTTTTAAAATTATCATAGTTAACTACTCGAAAAAAAATGTTTTGATCATTTTTGAGAGTTGATTCTTTACAAAACATGTTCATATAAAAAGTATCTTCTATATTATTTGTCCTCTAAGTTCTTTAAGTGTTATTTTACTTTGCTTGGGGACAAGCAAGATTCTAGGTTAAGGGGAGTTGATAAGTGTCATATTTTAACTAATTTAGGGTTTTTAATGTTGACACTTATCTTTTGATTTTAGTAAATTCCTTGATTAAAATGCTCTAAACCTAGTTATTTTATGTTTTGTGTAAATATGTAGGGTGTTATTCACATTTTGGAAGATTCATCCACTCAAATTCAGTGTTTTGATAAATACTAGTTGTATCCGGAACATCCAAAGCTTTCCAAACACAAGCAAGACAAAGCAAAAAGGGCAAAATGGACATTTCCTGAAGTAAATAGTTCCAGAAGAATGTTATAACTCACCTAGGCGAGTGAAGCATGCACAGTTGGCTCGCCCAGGCGAGTGGATTTCTTCAGGGGTAAGCAATTAACTCGCCTAAGCGAGCAAAACAAGCATAAACCACTCGCCTGGGCGAGTGGACACGAGCAGCCATCCTTTCTTATAAATAGGCATGCAAGGGTGAAGGTAAAAGGCATCCATGAAAGCCACCTTGAGTGGAAATCACTTAGAAAGCTTTAGGAGCCTAGAGAGAGTGAGAGAAAGTAAGAAATTGGTGAGGAAACTCTGTCAGAGTGATTCGGAGATCGCCTCTTCATCACGTATTCAGTTGATCTTGTGCTTTCCACAATGATCGACTAACTTCTCTAAGGATTGGATGTAATCTTCTACCCTTAAGTATCTCTTTTAATATTTATTTATGCATGAATCTTTTCTATTTATTATTTGTAATTTCATTTCTTACTTAATGCTTGATTCTACTTGATCACTAGTTTCATGAAATAAGGTTCTAAGTTTAACTGGAAAGTACTCTTAAAACTTGAACTGAATAATTTTACTCTTTACGTTACGTTGCTAGGAATAGAGCATAACATTTAGAATGCAAATAACACACGATTATGATTGTAATTCTGGGGTATTTATTTCATATGTGAGGGATCGATATTTGATAAATATTCTTAGGATTCTCAAATGTGAGGGGACCGATTTGGGGTGATTTTATGTGTGCATCAATAATAAAAGAAAATAATTTATGCATGGTAATATTAATTGAATACTAAGGGTATGAACGATGAAATCCAATCCTACACTTTTCTTGAATTAATTAAACTCATTTTATTAGTTTCCATAATTTTTCGTAATTCCAACGCATTAAATCTATTATTTCCGCTTTTTCTTTAAATTTGGTAATTCACAAATACATGAAACTCCGCTTACACTTGTTGTAAATAACTATTGAACTGTTAATGTTTTATTTGGATTAACTGAGTAACTCAAGTCCTTGTGCAGATGATCTTTTATAAATTCTGTAACGTGTAACCATAATTGGTATGCTTGCCAAAAGTCTAACATGTAGGTACAAGTGAGGGAGCAAACTTGAGGTCAAGTTCCTTTCAAGAAGGAGGGGATGATGGAGGTCCATCACAAGCTCAAGGCCAAGGAGGAGAAATTGAGGAACTTCCTTTGGTTAGCTTTAGAGGACTCATGACAAGAGCTAGAACTCAAGCCCTTCAAGAGTGCATCAAAGCTAATTTGCACCTCTTAGACAAGCATGAAGAAGCACACCAATTCAAGAAGAACAAGGGCTAGATTTTGTACTCTCAAGTTGAATTTAATTCCAGCACTTTTATTGGCAATTGTAGTTGCAATAAATAGGCCTTTAGTGGCAATTGTCTAATAAGTGTAGGGGCACTTGTATGTGACTTTTAGCACCTATGTAAACTTATAAAAACTGTAGTTTGGAACATTAATTCCTAGCTTAGGTGGGATGGAAGCGGCTAGAGTTTAGTAGCCATGTGCAAAGAAATGAGTCATGTAATGCAATGCCAAAAATGTGACTCAATTTGAATTTCAAACCCATGTGCTTTTGAAATTCAAATTGTGCCACATAAGCAAAGCATGAAACATGTGACTTCACTTGAAGCACATGCTCCATGTGTATGACTAGGCCGTGAGTCATGAGGAGCAATGCCAAAGGTGTGACTCGATTTGAATTTCAAAGCCATGTGCTTTTGAAATTCAAATTGTGCCACATAAGCAAGGCAGGGAACATCTGACTTCACATGAAGCACATGATCCATGAGGCTGACTCAGCCATGAGTCATAAGGTGCAGCACAAGCCATGGGTGACGTGAATCTAGGAAGGCATAGCTTCCACCTCAAGCTTCATTTCATTTGCCATTTCATTCCACTTGCATTTAGCTTAAATTTTAGATTAGGTAGCTTGCAGCCCAAGCTTGTTGCCATTTGCATTTCAATTTGAGATGCATTTGAATTGCATTTAGGACCTTGGCTATATAAGGCCAGCTCAAACCGTTGTAGATACTTTTGGCAAAATAAGAAAATCTAAATTTCTTCTGAAAGTGTTCTTTCTTTGTTCTTGTGCAAGAACTCCTTGGATCTTATTAATGGCTTCTCAAGCTATTGTGGCGATTCTTCCTAGACTCATTGGAGAGCTTCTCCATGGCGTCATCCACCTTCTTCCTTGTCTAATTACATCCTCCATTGTTTAATTTCTTGAACCTCATTCACGCCACTCTTGCTCCAAATCTTGAGTAAGAGTTTGAGTTCTTAAAGAGTTATTGAAGATTAAGTTTCATTGCAAGGTAGACTGAAATCAATGTTTAAGGAGTTTAGGCATACATCAATTTTGGCATGTGTTTAATAAGGGAGCAAGAAGGGGACATGCTACTCAACTCCATTTATGCAAAGGTTACTAGGTCTCTATGTCTCCAATAGGTTCATCTTCTCAAGGTCTCTATGCAAAGGTTACAAGGATCGATTTATGTGCTAAAATTTTGACTTTTTTTAGTTTTTATATAAAATGAATTTATTTTTGGAGACCTTATATGATTATTATTATGAATTAACATTAATTTTTCACAATTTTGAATTTTAATAATTATTTAAGTATTTTTGTACCAAAATTCGTAATAATTTCATTTTAGCTCAATAAGTTTTCAAACTTTTATGAAATTATGTATCTAATCCAAAAATGAACTAACATGGTCAATTTCATCATGTTTGAAGTCAAATCAATACTGATATGCTTTTGTAGACCACTAATGGCATTTTGATCATTTTTATTAGGATTTTTTGAGATTGGAATTATCATATATATCTTTTTATTGTTATATAAATCTCTTTCTCTTGTCAACCTTGAAAATATAAAAATAAAAATGTAATTTTCATTTTTAGAGTTCTTCGATGCTATGCTCATGAAATAATTATAATTATTAGAAATAATGATTAAATAAATGTCAAAACTCTAATCTTAATAAGATATAATAGAATTTCAAAATTTTCTCTATCTTTTCAAAATTAATTCTAGAAAAAAAAAGGTTATAAAAGTTGGGATGTTACAAATTAGACCTTAAAAATTAGTTTGTAACAAAAAAAAATAGACCAAGCAAAACTTTTATAATTTTAAACTAAGACAAATTTAAGATCAAAATTTAATTTGTTTTCACCCGTAAATGCTTATCTCATACTAAACTTTTAGATAAGTTTATTATGTATTTAAGTATTTATTTTATTTTAATATTTAATTTAAGATTGAGTTTTTTGTCTTGCAAATATTTCATTGTTTTATTTATAATCCTTGTAAATTATATATTTTAGTCCTTGTAGTTTATTTTTCTTTTTAGTTTCTATATATGTTTTTAAGTTTAGTCTCTCCTAGCATAGAATTAGAGATGTCAAAATTGGCTCAACCTCAATGGCTTGCCAAGCCAAGGCAAGTCAGGTTGTAAAAATGTTGGCCTAAAAAGAATCAAGACAATTTGGTATGGCTTAACGAGTCTAAAGGGACTCCTTGGACCTATAAATACTTGGTTCAAATGTTATTAAGCAACTTATTTGGCTTGCCATTTATTTTTATTTTCCTTTTTAAAACTAGGATAAATTTAAGCAAATAAAAAGGTCAATTTGGTGTGACCAAGCCATGAAAAACATGATCTATGAGAGATTTGGACTTGGACCTAGCCAACTTTTTTTCATTATTTTTCCTGACAGGATAAACCTAGTCCTACAAACCCATTTGATAGGTCAACTTGACATTTGTGATGTGACATTTTTCTACTAATGTAATATTTGTTTAATCCATGATACTTATAGTCATTAGCAACTATTAGCCACATCAATAACTGATAGAAATTTTTATAAACAATAACTAATGACAAAAAAATTGAAGGGCCCTTAGAAAAGTTAAGAAGACTAAAATAAAAGAAATACATAAGTTAGAAGGATTAAAAGTATAATTAAATTTTAAAATAAATATAAAAAAAGGGAAAAAAAGAAGGAAGAAGGAGGCGTAAATTACTAGCAACACCCTTCGACATCGAAAGGTTCAAGATCATGGAAGAAAAGCGCCCCTCCACGGTCCTCGCGCTAAAAGAAGCGAACCCATTCAAGCAAATTACGATTCTCTCGTCGTTCCCTTCCCTTCCTCTTCGCCCCCAAAATTCTGTTTCACAATCCTAATTCCAAATCCATAATGGAACAACCCCCTAAGCCCGAAACGGTGACTGAATCCCACGTCCCGAACGGCCACTCCACCACCACCACCGTCCCGAACGGATCGGGATTGGAATCGCAGGCCCCCAAGGAACGCACCGCATCGTTGTCGGGTAGCACCAAAAAATCGGTGCACTGGAGCCCCGAATTGGTTACCGAATCCACGTTCATCTCTTCCCCTCGCGAATCGCGCTCCAATCCATACTTTTCCTCTTCTTCTTCCTTCTCCCAACCTCCCCCAACATTCATGGGTCAGTATTTTTTGGTTTTGTAATTTTATATTTCCTTTGCATGCGCGTGGATGCGTATTTTCGTTTTGTTTGTGACCAGAGACGGTGGTGACCGTTCGCAATGTGCTGGGAAGATGGGGCAGGAAGGCCGCGGAGGCTACTAAGAAGGCTGAGAGTCTCGCTGGAAACACGTGGCAGCACTGTAAGTTTTCTCTTTTTTTAATTTTTTTGGTCGTTTTTGCGTTCTTAATTCTCAATTGGGTGCACATTGAATAATGATGCTAGTGCTGCCTTTTGATTGATCAAATATTGGGACTCTAATAGAAAATTTGTTATTAAGGAAGCTGATGTTAGAGTTGTATAGATTTAAGTGTGAATTGGATTTTTATGTATCTGCCAGAAATTTGTTCATTTCCTGGGGTCCCTTTAAGAAGATGCGATCACACGTTTATGTGGGATAAAATAGTTGCATGTGAGATAATGTGATCCATTCGGTATTTTCTTACGAGGAGTACGCGCCACGAACACGTTCTCTAACACAATTGCCAATTGGTTAAAATTTGGTTTCAAGCCCACAAATTTTGTCATTTTCAATAAATTTTAACCAATAAGAATGTGATCAAAAGTGTGTTAGAGAGTGTGTTGCTAGCATTTCTCTTTTCTTTTATATCTCACGTGGGCTTTGTTATCCTTTTTGAGTTGTTTTGTCAACAAGATGTATCAAACTAACCCTTGTGGTGTGTGACATATACCGTAGAGGCTGTTTTTCCTGATGTGTTATAACTTATCAAACATTTCCTTGGTTTCCACATCATCATGTCAACCAGTGGTTGTATTGACTATTGAGCTGTATCAATTTACTCTTTGTGTTTTATTAATCAGTGTACTTGATGAGTTGATGGATTTTCTGCGTCTTGTTATTTTCGCCCCTCACATCTTTGTTGATGACAATGAGTCTTCTACATTACATAATTGAAATATACTTCTTTTGTTACATTGTGCTTAAGTGAAAACAAGCCCTAGCTTTGCTGATGCTGCTATGGGGAGAATTGCCCAGGGAACAAAGGTCCTGGCAGAAGGTGGATATGAGAAGATTTTCCTGAATACATTTGAGACAGTTCCAGAGGAGAGGCTTCTGAATTCTTATGCATGTTATCTATCCACGTCTGCTGGTCCAGTAATGGGAGTTTTGTATGTATCCACCGCAAAGATTGCATATTCTAGTGACAATCCTATTTCGTATAAAACTGACAACCAAACAGAATGGAGCTATTACAAGGTACATATTCTATTGACATGGATTGAATTGCTAGTGGAAAATAGCCTCAGCGTCATTATATACAAAATTTGCATTCATTAATGTTAGGAAACTAAGTAATATGACAGCTATACAAATAAATCAGAATACAGCTCCTAAGTAGATTGTATTCTCCTCCCTAAATAAGAAACTTTCCAACACTCCTCTCGAGTTGGAGCATACAAATCATATGCACCAAGCTTTTTACTATGGAACTGAAATTCAAGGACCCCAAAGAGACTTTGTAAGGATATCTAGAGCTGATAACTAGAGTTAACAAACTCAATGGTAGTTTCCTTGTAGAGAACATTTTTAAGTGACAAGCAATTTCTATATGCTTGGTTTTTTCATGAAAGATTATGTTTGATGCAATATGAAGGGCATCTTCATTATAACAATACAATTTGATCTTATCAACACTTCCAAACTTTAACTCTTGAAGTAATTGTTTTACCCATACAAGTTCATTAGTAACCATTTCCCTGGGCTGATAGTCATCATCTACATTGGACCATGGAACCACATTTTTGCTTCTGAGATACTTCCTCCGGACTGAAATTTAAAGAAACAAAATAACTCACCCATCAAGAAAATTAGTTAACATCATTTAATTTTGATAGTCTCAATAAAAAAGTTAATTCATTTCCTAAAGTACCCTTTACATTAATTGCATAAGACAAAAAAAGAAAAGGTTGTTGGAAATAAAACTCTAATTAAATGAAGGGTCTTTTGGAGATACTATCATTAAATAAGAGAGTTAATTAAAATTTGCTTATATTTTAGTCCAATAGACATTGGATTTTTTTGCTTATATTTCAATCCGGAGGTAGTACAAGATTACCACCAACAAAGACCCTATATCTCGAAATGGATTGCCTATCAATAGGTGAACCATATAAATCTTTGATTTGGAAATGACTAAACAGATGTTTCTTCAATCGAGATCCTTACCTAATTATATCATCCACATGAACTACCAGATAAACAGATAAGCCAATTGAAATTTGTCGGTAGAAAACTGAATGATCAGCTTTGCAATGAGTGATAACAACTTCCTGCACAACAATACCACTATACCAGATTTTCCGAATCTGGCTCTAGGAGACTTTTGAATCATAAAGAGTCTGTTTCAACTTGCAAACTAAGCTTGACTACCCCCCTCCCCCCAAACTTCCATTTTCTTGAATTCTCTATTCTAGCGACTCCAACCATGTGTCTAGTAATCAGTCACCTCCTTATTCTCTTTCTATACCTGGTTTTCATTGCTATAATACCATCTTGAGATGGGAAAATTGTGAACTGAATAGCTTGGGGAAAATAGCCTCAGCATGATCAATCGTATACAATATTTATAATCACTTATATTAAGAAATTATGTAAATAAGGAAACTAAGTAATAGGTCAACCATACAAATAAATTGGAATATACACAGATCCTAAATAGATGATATTCTCCCTAAATAGGAGACAGTTTACATCAAATTCAATTCTATAACATAGAAAAGGGGAAGTATCAGCTTGACATGAATACTATGTTTCCACTATAATTTAGTCTATCTGACTGGCTTATGAATGTATACTTACTTTGTTTTTGTCAAATTTTGTGAAGCATTACCTCGTGAAATTGTTATGATGAAAATGGTCATTAAGTTTTCTACTTGTTGGCATGCATTGCAATTTTACAATTTAATATTGGGTTGCTGAAAAGACTTATCTGTTTTTCGGAGATCTATGTAATAATAAAATGAGTTTCACTATATTCTATTGTCAAATACATGATAATTTTTTCCATGGCACAGTTACTTGTGTTCACAATGGTTCTGTTTTTGCTTTTGGAGCAACTTTGGGTGTGCAACTGCTGTGGTTTTTAATTCATTTGAGTGTGCATTATTCTTAAATCATGTTGAGAAAATTTGAGAATATACTTTATCTTCCTTGTCTATAAAATAATAACCCTGATTATTTCCTGAACTTTCAGCAACATAGTTTTCACTTGTGCCTTCTAAGGTCCACAAGCTTTTTGCTATAAAAAATGAAAGTTTAGCTGGATAGTATAACCAACTTAAACGAAAAATCTTAAATCTGAGAATTAATAAGGAAGTAGATCAATACCAAAGAAGATAAATCAAAATTCCCCTCCTTATTATATTTTTCATTCTCTATTCACTTCTCTCCTTTTCATAGCCTAAACTTATGCTTGTATGCAGTTTAGTTTGGTTTACTATTAAAATGAAGTTAATTTGATCCCAGAGAGAAGTTTTACTTCATTCTCTATATCATCTGTTGGTTTTAAGCCAGTACTTGTCTTTAAAATTTGTGCAAGGATGTAAACTATGAGTGAAAGATTAACTGGACATAATAGTTTGGATGCATTGAAATTAGAATAGCAATTTAATGTGTTTAATTTATAAAATCTGATCGAGTAAAGAATGACATTGATATTTAATCTTAGCTCAAACATAAAGTAAATGAATTTAAGTTTTAATCAAGCCTTATTCAAGTTTCTGACTCAAGATTGAGCTAGACTTGATTAAAAAATTTCAACCTTGAGACTTCATCAAGCTTGGTTCTAATTATAATCCCTAAATATTTAACTATTTTAAATTACAGAGTTGATCCTGGCCTCTAGCCTTGATACTATACTTGATTTGATATTTGTGCATATTTAATCAAGCTACTAGACCTGTGAATAGCTTTCTTAAGTTAGAGGGGTAGCTGGGGTGGGGGAATCATGTAAACAACTTCTTGTGGTGTGTGTGTTAACCATATAGATATTCCAATGACTTTTGGTTGGAGACTTAAAAGCTTTATACATATCTAATCTGCAAAAATATAATCATAGTATTTGGTTGATGAATTTGTGATTGAAATTTGTTTTCTACTTTGGGGTATGCTGTATGGTGTATTACAATATGATATCCCCTTTTATATAGTTAGGGAGTGGGTGTGCTCTAAAAGTGGACTTTTATTTTGACTAAATTGAGAATGGTTAATCTTTGTTGGCTCAGTGATGTATGCCTACAAGCTGCTAGTGTAGGTGTATCATATTCATTATTTTCCCAAAGCTCTGTAAATGTGGAACTGGTATTGTATTTCATCATCAAATTGTGGTCATTGGTCAGGCATAAAATATTATATATAGAATTGAGGTTGATACAGATATTATTTAACGTAGAGGAGTGCTACTCAGATTATTTCAGAGATTTCTGATAATTGGTGCAGTGGTCAACTAAAAATATCCCCTCAATCCCAAATTCTTGAAAATGACTAGCTTCTTGCAGAGTGAGTCACTCTCCTTATTAAGAGGAGTCTTCTTTTGGCTCTTCTACTATCTTCAATCATCTTTTCCGAAATAACTATGAACCACCTCAAGTCCTCAACCTTATCAGCTATAATATATCCATGTCAACCATTTTTATTCTTGTTAGCTCTTTATTGTGGACAATAATGATCTATGCAAAGCATGTGCCCAGCTCAAGTGTGAGACTTAATTAAACAATAAACAATTATCTTTTGCTTAAAATACACTAATAAATAACAAGGGGCCAACTCAAGCGTGAGACTTGAATTAAACAATAAATAATTATCTTTTTCTTAAAATACACAAATAATATTGGGCAATGTCAGCATGATACTCAATATTCCAATTTGCTTAAACTATTATCTTTTCTGCAATCCCTTATCTGCAAAATTGTTACTTAAATACCATTCTTTTCTTTGTGAATCTTCTAATTCATACTTTTCTATCTCCACTTTTATTCAGGTTTCTTTTACCTCCTTGTGATGTTCTCTTGCTTAAGTTGTCTGATCTTGAACAATATTATCCAAGTGTTATTTTTGTCTTTGATATGGCTTATTATGATGCGTGTAGGTAGTCATCCCATTGCACGAGCTAAAATCAGTGAATCCTTCATATAACACATCCAATCCTGCTGAAAAGTACATCCAGGTGATTTCTGTCGACAATCATGAATTTTGGTTTATGGGCTTCTTGAACTATGAAGGTGCTGTGGAGTCCCTGCAAGGAGCTATTCAAGCCGGTAGACAAATACAATCAGAAGCTTAGTCTGTCCAATGGACCCAAAGAAAAAGAAGCATAGTTTGTTCATACGTTTTGGTGTTTCAAACCCCAATTATATTTCTTGCCCGTCCACAGATATTTGTAGATTTGATCATTTTGGTCTTGGAACTGTTGATAAAATATCCGATTAACTTTATGGCAATTTTGTGGATATGAATTTACCTTAGGGTCATACCTTGGATCATTTGAGGGGATCCATTAGAATAGCTTAGAAAAGTTGTATGGTCACTTTTTCTGTTTTTCATTACCTTCCATGCTCTATTTTACAAGGGAAACTAGCTTGCAACTCTAATGCACAAATACTTTACAATTCAGGATGTTCTCATCATATAATTATATAAACTAACTACACAGCAAACTTGGAATAAAAAAAACAAAACTTTAAAATTGAGAGCGTATATGTATGGCATCTAAACCCGTACCAGTGTAACAGGCGAAGAATTAAACGTTTACTTGCTGCAACGATCTTTTCCTCCCTTGAGCCATCCATGGACTATTTTTTTATTTACGGAAATCTAATTTATCAACAATGATTTTCGCAGGAGTTTTACTAAAACCAATTGTTTCTCCGAATACATAGTTTTTTTCGTGAAACTTTCCATAATGTAGCTTATGACATTCTTGTGTTTGGCTATTTGGAAATACTTTGGGGATCCTGAACGTTTTCCCCAAAACTATGACAGTTTGGAAGTACAAAGGAATGAACATTTAGCAACTCTAAGAACTTCATTTTGTAAAAGTACATTTTTTCCCTTTTTATGTAGCTTAACAAAAATTGGCATAGTTATGAATTTAATCCCTTTATTTATTTAAAATGTTTAATTAGGTCTTAGTTACAAAAGTTTCAATCAAGTCCTTTATTTTTTAAAATGTCTCAATTTGGTCAGTTAATGTTTCAATGTGTTCCTTTAGTTTTAGGTAAATATCTAATTTAGTTATGGAATTTGCAAAGCGCTGACACTTTGGTCCTTGTATTAACAGAAAAAAAAATTGTCCTTGAATTTGTAAAAAGTGTGACAAATCTGTCCCAGGTCAAATGCCTCAATTAACCCTAAAGACCAAGTCTATGTAGCATCGTTGGATGTATTTGACAATGAAAATTTTGTATTGTTTATGTTGACTTAGATTGACAAAATTGTTATAGGAAAATTTGAAGGACTAATTTATCAGGAAACTCAAAATGTTATGTTGACTCGAATGAACTAAAATGTCATCGGAAATTTCCCTTTTTTTACTATTGGGGTAATACAAAATGAGGTCAAGATTTGTTACTCATTCTCACCAATGCCTACCAATTGTGTCTTTTAGTATTCCCGCCTTCTCTAAGTGAGAGTCAGAGCGAGAGAGAGAAACTCTTTGACTAGTGGAAGGCTGTCGTTGATGATAAAGAAACTAAGACACAACCCCTAAACTAACCATAAAGAAACCACCATAACACAAAACATAAGGAAAAGGGAGTATTTTATACTCTTCAACTCCTTTTGTAAGTCATCAATCCTCTCCCTCTGCTCTTTCATTCACCTTTCTTTAATAGGATTCACCTAATAAAAAAATTACATTTTCCAGCATCTTGCAAGTCAACCAAAAATAGTCAGTTTATCAATTAGAAAAAATGGGGCAATTATAGGATTAGGAGAAATTGGACACTACCTTTGGCAATGGGCAAGTGTAAAACAACATCCTTGGATTTTTGGAGGTTATTAAAGTTCTAATTACAACCTTCATCCAACAACTACATTCAACATAACAACCATAGCAACTATGGTTGTCACGTCCATTGTTGGACGACTCACCATCACCACCCATTTGCTCTCACTTGATTTGTGCAGTAGAAGAAAAAAGTCACAACAAGATAAGAGAAGAAGTCAGTGGACGTTGTCAATGGGAGATTTGGGTTACACAGGGGAGAAGAAGAAATAAATCGTGGTTGGGGAAGAAGAAGTATCCGTTTTGGGTGAAGGTACTATGAAAAAAAATGAATATATAAAGCTTGGATGTGGTTGAGGAAGTAGTCATTGGATTTGAACGGTTAGATTTCTTTACACTCCCAAGAAATTGACATTTTGAGTTTCTTAACAAATTAGTCCTTTGAATTTTCATATGACAATTTCATTCATCCAAATTAGCAGTACACACAACAAAATTTTCACTATGAACTACAACCAACGATGCCACATAGACTTGGTCGTTAGGGTTAACTAAGATATTTGATAATGGGATGGATTTATTGCACTTTTTATAAATTTAGGAACAAATTTTTTTTTTGATAATTTAAGGACCAAAGTGTCAGCACTTTGCAAATTCAATAACTAAATTGGGTATTAGCCTTTATTTTTGTTTTAAATATCTCAATGTGATCCTTATTGTAGGAATTTGCAACCTAACGATGTCTGCCTCAATTGGACAAAAAGGAACAATTAAGGCATTTTAAAAAAATAAAGGACTACATTGAAGCATTTTTAAAAATAAAAGGTTCTTGATTGAAATTTTTTAAGAAAAACCTCATCAAACATTCTATATAAATAAAAGGACCAAATCCATAATTAAGCCAGAAAGTTTACAAATTTAAGAAACAAATGGTTCTATATATCCTATTTTTGAACTTCTAAAATTTTGACGGATCAACAAGCGAATCAACAAATTGTATTGTAAAAGACTATTTAGGATTTTTTTTATTATGCACATATCTTTAAGTTGAGTGGTGCAGGTATAGAGAAATTACGAATATTGAATATAAATAACGACACTTAAAATACTACTAAGCTATAGGCAATTTTATATAATATATTTTTAACTATTTAATTCAGATCAAATGTAAGTTATTTATAATGTAAATGAATTATTCTGTTCTTTTCTTTTAATCCAAGGGGCTGGGATATTGAGGAAATTTATTCTGTTCATTTTTATTTTTCTTATAAAAATGAAAAATCAATTAAAAGTACTTATCATTTTTAAAAATAAATAATATAAGCTTGTAATTATGGTTGAAAATAAGATGAGTTAAATCAAGATGATGAACCTGGTCAACAAAAAGAAAAAGTGGAAATGAACCAGAATCAACTTACTAAGAATTTGTTTGATTGATAGCTAGATTTGAATTGGATATAAATATTTTTTTTTCGGCTTAAATTCAACTTAACTACTTCAAACCAATATGCATATTTTTAATCAACAAACATATATGTTATGAATTCACTTTCATACAAATTAATTTTTCTTGAGTAAGTAAATAAATAAATATAAAAGATAGGAACTTCAAAGCTATTAATGCTAAACTTTTTATAGTTTGCTAGACTTGTGAACGTTGTGAAATTGGATTTGAAGGAAGGTGACTTTACATAAGAGTTAGAGTAATAACATTTTAAGAAAAAAAGAACCCACCCTGCCACGTCAATGACCCATTGGATTAGTTGGACAAATAAGTTAAGCCACTTACCAACTCCACAATTTTTGGTGAGTTAGGGGAAACTAGCTCGCCAAGCATAACCACATAGTCACCTTTACTTATAAATGGTATAATGCAAAATTCCTTAGCAATTTCAAGATATGCTCATGTATCTTAATAATTTGTAACTGCTATGATATGTTTCCTACCTTTCTTAACTATTACACACACACACACATATATATATATATATAAAGTTATCATTGCAAAGAAAGAAGTATTTAGCTACTAAAAAATATATTTGTTACATTTTTTTAATTATGTTATTGGTATAAAATATTCACTAACTTTACTCATGACTAATTTTTATCGGAGAATTTGACTGCTCACCTATAATGGGATTTTCTATTGGAAAATTTTAATTTTTAATCTTTATGCTTTATGCGGAAACTAAAATTCACACATACATATCCTAGAACATATCACCAAAAGCCCTATGATCTACAACATTAATGATTATTAAGGATTAGAGTAAAATACCTGGATGTGTAGTTGGTTCTTGATCAAAGTGTTTTACGACAATCATTAAATCACAAACAATTGATGAATAATTTAGTCGGCGGCCTCAACCAAAGGCTATTTATTCCATAATAGGGCCTTTGTAACTCTTCAGATGGGAAAAAGAGAAATTATGTGTGACGGCTCGATAGATTGGGGACCATAGCTTTCTTATAGTGTGTTAACCTAATAGGGTTTCCATTATCCTCTAATGGGTCAACACCGTCATTTGTCTATTTAAGTCCATATTACCTTATTTAATGATCTAATTCACTTAAGTTGACCACATAAAAATAAGTCCACTAATGATAAATAGGTATTATAATTGTCTTAATATTAGCCCACATTAATTATTAAGAAAATTTCAACAATCTCTAATTTGGACTACATATTGCAACACTTATATCACAATTTCTTAGGCGTGCAACCATATACTATTTATCTTTAGACTTCTACTTTAACAATTTGGTTCATCTCATGAATTAATAATGGAACCAATGTGACTTTCGTCACTGCAACAAATGTGACTAGACCTTAATGACTACCACATCAATACACTCAATGACATAGATCAATATGGATGAACAACATGAAAATTACATGCAATGTGATCTCAATCACACCTATTTTCAACTAGTTCAACTTAAGTCTTTAGTGAGATCAATCTGAAGTCTTTAAGTGCAATTTAAATATGGCACATAAATAAACAAGTTTAATAATGGACTTATAAATCATAAGCTTTATTTTTGCACTAAATCAAATGCTTGAAATTCAAATCCAAACATAGAACATAAAGTAAGACCTCCACTGAAACTGAAATGACACCATATGAACAACAGTCTCATGAAAATACCTTAAGTTTCAACCATTAATTAGTTGGTCAACTAGCATACTATCTTTTCCTCTATCTTATATAAATATATTTATTTTTTGAATTCTTTCTTTAATAACCAAATATTGTATGTCAATAACCTTTAACTTGGTTGAAGTCTTGTTGTTGTTGGAGTATAACACTACTTAATTATCATCATAATAAATACTTAATGGTCTCTTAATGTTTTTAACAACAGGCAAACAAATGACAAAATTTAGCAGTCATATCATATGGTTAAATGCCTCAAAGCAAGATATTAACTTCATCATCATGGTTAAATATGTATTCTAATGTGGAGTATGTACTATTTAGGCATCACTCAAAATCAGAGTTAGAATACCTTATGATCTCTAAACTTTTAGACTTCCTGATATGTAAGCATGTAATTTCTTGTTGCCTTTAAATAGCACATTACACACTTTACTACTTTCTAGTGTTGCATACCATGATTACTCACAAATGTTCCAAGGACTCCCACTAAAAAGCTATGTTAGGACAAAAACAAACTTAAGTATACATAAGACTCCCCACAGCTAAAACATAAGAGCACTATGTGAGACTAACTTGTCTCCTTTATCAACAAATGTATCTTCTGGTTTATTATCTTTCATGTTGAATATGACTAAAACTATTGATGATAAACTTGATAAAATTTATAATACAATTGATGATAAACTTATTTAAAGTCATAGATGGATTCCTTTAGTTTGCACACCATAAACTTTGAATCACCTTAACAAAGTTTTATGGTTGCACACCATATTGATTGTTTCATCAATGTTGCCATCTAGAAACATAATCTTTACATCCATCTAATGGAACTCTAAATAAAAATGAGCTATTAGTGCCATTATAGTCATAAAAAAGTCTTTCTAAGAAACCAGAGAGAAAGTCTCGTTATAATTGATGCCTTCCTTTTGAGTAAAGCCTTTTGCAACAAGACAAACTTTATATATTTCAATATTACCTTTTAAATCCCTTTCATGTATATATATTTATTTACAACTTATGGGTTTCATACTTTCAGGTAATTTGACGATATTACAAAAGTCATTGTCAATCATCAATTTTATCACACATTAATGGCATCAATTCACTTTTTAAGTTAGAACATCGTATGACTTGAATAAAGCTTATTAGATCTTCCTTAGTTAACCCAATGCCATACTTATGTTCTTGAAGAAATACAACATAATAATCCGAAATGCACTTCTCCCTTCTCTAGTGAATCTTTGTAACAGCCCGTATGCATCTGGTTGTTAACATTGCATTATGGTCGTTAAGCGCAGTAATTAATTTAACAAAATTAATCAGGAAGTAACTAATAAAGTGATGTCATCATACGTCCATAAATAAAATGGCTTTGCATTATGTATGGTAATAATTCAAGAGTTTACAAGCATATAAGACCTCGGGTATGATATCCCCTCAGGGTCGAGTTACATTCACACTTAAGACATAACAAAATACAAGGCCAACATGCTCCAAAAATAGACTAAGGTTCACTAAGAACCCGTCCCGGCTTGGCCTCTCATCTGAAATCCCTCGAACTGCCTCGTTACCCGGGCCTCTTGCCCCGAGATCCGCTGTCCTCCCTGTGCTCATCACCTGCAATAACATATAGTCCCCAACCAGGGTGAGACAATAATCTTAGTAAACTCTGGGTTCTGGAGGGCCTCTGCTTTCACAGGTTCACTTCCATGATATATAGCATCAAAACGACATTACACAAGCTAGCCATCCCGGCTTACACAAAACACATCACATGTATATAATCACACGGATATACAAGAGAGATCATCCAACTTAATGGGCACATTCCCTCCGGGTTCCGCGCGGACGTATATGGCTCTAAGGGAGTCCATATTTTTCCATTCTACTGGCCAATGAATCTCACATATCACAACAAAGTATCACAGTGCAAATTATATACATGTTCTCAATCAGAAAGAAGTAACACACAATTTTTAACACATGCATCATGACATACAATAACCATCGCTCCCTCGGAGTATGGTGGAACGCAGTCCAGAGAAGGACTCTCAAGAACAGAGAGCTTATCTGCTCTAAGTTCCTCATTGGTTCGCTCAATCTCACGGTTCTGAACACCACAATCCTCAATGTCGCGCCCTACATACATGCATGCAAGGGATTAATAGCGGTCCTCAACCATTGCATGTAAAGAAACTCTATTCTTTTCTAGGTTACAGGAATCGGTCACCCAACAGGTGACATGCAGACCCCCAAAAAGGACCTAACATATCCTAACCCAAAATCCCCTAACAGTTAGATTTTAAGGTTTATACCTGCGTATCTTATTTCTAAAGTGTTACGAAACTAGCGAACAACTTTTCCCAAGTTTGAACGTCCTAAAATCGCTTCTCTTCTCTAGGCTCGAAGCTTCCCTTCGTTCGTTAATAGAGGAAGTGGAAAGAGGAACAAAGAGAGTATCTTTGGTGAAGGGTCAGAGAGAAAGAGTTAAGTGAGGAAATGACCCATACACATGTCACTTATATACCCAGTGAGTCGACGCACGTCGCATACGTCACTTAAGTCCACACGTGTCACTTAAGTAGCCTGGTAATCAATGTTGATCACCTGCACAGTATCGAATAAGTACTTGGCGTCTTTAATCGATTACAACTCTTATGTAATCGATTGCATAACATTGGAGCCCATCCTAGGCACTTTGTAAACCCCGAGGTCCGCCCTTGTCCGACCTCGTCCGGCCTTATCCACGATTACTTACCTGGTAACTCGTAGGGAAAAGATACACGAGCTCGTCCGAGGTCGCTACTCGGTAGCTCGAAGGAAAGGAAGACACGAGCCCATCCGGGATCGCTACCTGGTCACTCTTTCTTTCCTTGTTCGGGTTCCTCTCTTTACAACGTTTATTCCTAGAATACATATGCGATAACCCAGTCACACTCTAACCCGGTTTCCTTGTAAGTACTAACACACTCAGTGTAACGCCTCGTTTTACTCTCTCGTGCTTGATTATTTTAAATGAGATTCTGTGTCCACCTTGTATTAGAATGATTTTAGTTATAAATTTTTTTTTTCGTAAAATTCTTTTCTTCTTTGCTTCAAGTTTGTGATTGATTTGTAACATAAACGATTCGTCCTCACCACGGTACAATTATAATAATAAATAAATAAATAAATATAGTCCATGATTCAGTCCCAAATACAGTATCCACAATAATATACATACTATCTAACTCAAATACATGCCACAGAAAATCACAAATCACAGCATGCAGTCCATCAAAACTTCTTCATCATCCTTCTTCAATAACACCTATAGTTTATGCTTTCCTGTTTCTCTGCTCGCCCAAATAGATTGGGGTCATCACAGGTGTCACCCACAGACACAAAAATAGGGTAAGTTCATGACACACATAGTTTGAACAAATCATACATAAAGAAATATATATTCACATGGTTGTAATATTATTTAAAAATAAGAAACAAGCATGATCCATCTCTTAATCAAATCACCTCATCACGGTACACAGTTTAGATCAGCCATACACCACACAGATATATAACACCACAGTCTTATGCCTCTGCCAGGCAAAATATAAAATAACACGGTCTTATGTCCCCGCCAGACAGAATAAAATAACGCGGTCTTATGTCCCCGCCAGACAAAATATTATGTCCCCGCCAGACAAAATAACATAACGCGGTCTTATGTCCCCGCCAGACAAAATAACATAACTTATACAACATCCCAATTCTACAATAACAGTCCACTTCATAGATTCATCAGAACAAGTCCTAAATCATCACAGTCCAATTGGTTCAACATAACATACGTAATTTCAACATAAACCTAATATCATAACAAATATACTCAAAAGATTTATTTTAGCAAGCTATATCACTTTATTTACTCAAAGCAAACCATCTAAACTTTAGAAACTATTTACATACTTCATTAAAAGCAAATATTTATAAATTCAAGTCAACATAAGTTTAGCACCAATTAAATATATATATATAAACTCAAGTAATCATAGAATCCCTTAAATCAATCCTATACTTGTAACTAAATATTCTATTAAAATCCTATACTTGTAACTAAATATTCTACTAAGCACTATACTTCTAAATACTTATTTCTATATAGTTGTAGATCATTTTAGCTTCCATTAATTAGGTTAGATTCAAGGTATCTATTCAACAATTATCTATAACTCTAAAAGCAAGTTGCTAAATCAAATAACCATTCATATAGCAATCTTTGGTTCTTTGAAGCATTTCATCAAACACTTAACATGCAAAGCTTAAATACTTATAAAATCAAATAAGAATCTTCATGTAGGTAATATTCAAACTAAGCCCATCATAAACTTCCCCATACCTTGATTATTTCCTTTTAAGCTAGACAATTTTGTCTCCTTAATCCTTGAGCTTCACTTGATACTCCAATGGGTGAAAGCTTTATTTTCCAATCTTTGGACAGCTCCTATTTCCTCTTCACGTGGAATCTTCTTAAGACTAGTGAACTTGGTTTTGTTTTAAAGTGCTAAGGTGAAAGGGATGTAGGCTACAAAGAGGAATTTTTTGCACGGTTACTTCTTGCTTCTAAGCCTATTCCACGGTCCCCTCACATTCTTTTTATAAAATTGCTATCCTAAGATGTTTTTTAGGCATTGTTGTACGTTCATATCCTAAGCTAAGATGCCTTTGCTAAAAATCTTGCATCATTAATGACTACTTTCCATTTGGTTAATTGTTATTGGCTAGTAAATCATTTGCTTCCAAGTGTCTAGCCTCTTGAATTTTCTACAACCTCCTTGCTTCTTGCTTATTCTTCACATGCACTCCCACTTGGTAAGGCCTTTCATTTGGTTTTTCTTCCAACCGTGTGGTATCTTGCTTTTGTGAGAAATTTGGCTTCCAAAAATATCTTAAGCATTTATGGCTATATTCCACTAGTTTGATTCTTATTGGCTAGTGCTTTGTTTCTTTGAATTTTC
Organism: Glycine latifolia; assembly: GCA_013407115.1. Classification (NCBI taxonomy): domain Eukaryota; kingdom Viridiplantae; phylum Streptophyta; class Magnoliopsida; order Fabales; family Fabaceae; genus Glycine; species Glycine latifolia. The sequence goes on from QARZ01040902.1 coordinate 62,797, forward strand.
TACCACTTCCTTGTCTTAAGCTTGTTTTGCACGTTCAATTCCAAAAATGTAGAGCATTCCATTTGGTTTTCCTTTTCTATGTATGGCTTTGCTTGTAATAAGTCAATTAGCATTAATGACTAACTTTCTACTTGCTTCCTTTTTATTGGCTAGTAAATATTGTCCATCCAAGTGTCCAAGTCTTGAAGATTCTTCACTTCTCTCCCTTGTTGCATGTTGGATTTCATGGCTTGGAGAGCAATCCTTGCTTATTTTCTTTTCTCATATGGAATGCTATGTTTTTAGAGAATTTCGTACTTCTCTTTTTCCTCAAACCTGTTTTAGTAAGATAGCGAGTTTGGATTCGTTAACCGTTGGATCTCTTTGAAATTTTAAGGGTATATTCCTATCTTACATATCTAAGTTTTGACCGTTGGGATCGTGGAAATAATGTCCCTAACTATCCATGTATTTCGCCAAAGGAGACAACATAAGATTTGCTTTCAAATATCTTAAGCATTAATTACTTTCTTTACACATGGACCAATGGAAATGGCTAGACTTCTTAACTTCCCATGTGTCCATTATTGAATGTTCCTAAGGCTTTTCCCCCTTAATTGTGTATCACATGGCCAAGGCTTGATCTTAGATAATCAAATCAACAATTTTTCCTTGTAATAACAAAATTCTAAGTTCTTATTGGTCCAATTTGACTTTAATTATTAAAATTACTAAACTAATTTATTTAGGAAACCTATTCCTCCCATAATTAAAAGAAAACTCCCTGGACTATATCCATACTCTTTTTATAATTTTCTGATATCTGGAGTAGTCCAGATTAAGCTCTTTTCAGCCTATCTTCCAAAATTCGTAGAAATTCTATTTTAAGGTTTTCTGCCCTCAATCTTGCTGATAATTTGTTATCTAAAAGTATTTTATCCAATACTCAGATTCCTATTAATTTCTAAGGTCATCTTGGGCAGTTTTGACCTAGGGGCATTTTGGTAATTTTACCCTTCACCTAGGGGTAAAATCGTTATTTCTAGAAATACTCAAGATATCTCTGAATGTATCACCCTAAAGGTGTTCTGATCATTTTTCAAGCCTCCCAGGTTATTTATAAAATTCTCTCATTAATATTTTTCCTAAGAATTGGCTGAAATTTTCAAAATTTTGGGATGTTACACTCAGCATGACCCCGACTTCAAAAGGTTCTATTTACACCCCTCCCTTATCCGAGTTCCAATTTTGCACCCCCTTGTATGACACCCCGGTCACACGAACCTGGATTAGTCACAGGGTCATTATCATAATTATTATAACTACTACGTAATTACAACATTATAACGTTAAAGTGCCACGTGGACACCCGATACCTTACAATCTTCGTGATGTTAATTATTGAGGCTGTTGAGTTTAAGCTATAGGTGATACTTGAGAAGGAATCTCAGTGTTGTCTTGTGCTTGAATGATGTCAGGAATAACATCGTTATTAATTACCACATCTATTTCTTGAACAATGGTAAGTACAAAGACTTATTCATTGTCAATAATAGGTTATTCTTTAACCATAACACTTCTTATGTTTCCTTCCCCTCTAAACTCAACTGAAAGAAAGGGGGCCTTGAAGCCCGAAGGCATGTGAGAAAAACAAAATTTTTAAAGCGGAAACACACATACCACACAAGAATCATTCTTTAGGACATAGATGTTACCTTGTTTATATTCGAAATTTGATGATCAAGGATAGGCTTGAAGATACAAGCCCTCTAATGTTGATCCACACCACTTCTTGTCAAGACTCAAGAACACTTCTTGAAGGCTACCAACAAACACCAAAGGAGGCAGGCTAGGCACACCAATGGAGAGGAAGAAGGTTATGTTTTAAAGTGTTTTTACTTATGTAAGAGGCTCACCAATAGATGATATTGGTGGCTAAATTTTCAGCCAACACTCACACAAAGGGGCACGTGAAAATAGATGAAAGTAGATTAGGGTTTTTCCTCTCAAATTATTAGAGAACTATGATCATAATAGCACACTTTATAGAAGAGTTTGAGTCAGATTTTTAACCAAAAATCTGATCATGAAGCATCCCACACGTGAAGAAAAGATAGAGTTGTTGCATTTCAAAAATTGCCAACAACCTCCTATCTTATCCTCTTAAGACCAAGTCAATTACTTGGGATTTATTTTTGCCAAAAGATAATCATATATCAGCCGTATGTAAGCCCATAATCATCCCTCAAACTTCTTCCTAAAATCTAGGACATGATCATGATAAGATACTAGTTGAATTCAAATTCAAATCTAACTCTTATCTTCTTCTTTTGATATGAAACTAACTACTATAGTTAATTCATATTTAAATTCAAATATTTAAATTCAAAATTTAAATTATCAAATTTAAATATTAGATAATTAATTTAACTATTTAAATTAATTAATAATGTCTTAGACTATTCAAGCCCATTAACTCCATTCATGCGTCCCTCTCTCTTTAAGATAAGTATCCAAATTCTTTCTTGGGCCAACAACCATTATTAGGCCCAAAACCTTTAATGCTATAATGTCATGACAATAAAGTGTTAGTGTGTGATCCATTAGGCCCAACATAGCTACTGACATAAATGAGCTTGGGCCCAACAAGGCCACTACTCATTTAATGACAACACAGAGCACTAGCAATGCTTTGTTGCCCCAGAACTAGTTAGGTAAATGACATGATCATCCTATTAAATCTATTTGGTTTCTGTATGTATTTCCTTTCGTCTCGATTACCTTCCCATAAAACCTAGGGTAAGGAAACGTATCAGCCCTTGCGGTCTAGGGTAAGCTTTAATACGAAATAGGGAGTCTCCAATTTTATTGACTCTAAACGCAAATCATCTCATGATTTCTTTTACTATGCATAGATTCTCGAGTCCTGTAAATGTCATCCCGATTTCTCCGATTTACAGATAACCTAATCTCTCATAGAGATTTGATGAATTCCTTCAGCTAGTCACCCTAGACTCGTGTTCTTTCAGGACATGCCCAAAAGTATATCTATGTGTCTCCATGTTTCAGGCAGACGAGGTATACAATCAAAGCATGTCTTCTAGAACACAATCTAGGTGAAAACTTCTGGTCTAAGGAAAGACACACCCAAATAATAAGAGACTACTCTAATGATACTATCTGTGAGATTTCCTCATAGAGTCTCTTTGTGGGTTCGTTCAGTGTGAGCTATACCCTTATAGGTCCACCCACGACTTTAGCTAAGACATCTCCATGTCTGTAGCTCATGAGGTCTTTACCTTGTATCTGCATACAAGTAGTTAAGTCGTGCTAGTCTTACCCGAAATCACTGATCCCTATTCTCAGTGTCTCTAGACTAGGAACTTAAAATTTAGGAGTAGACATCTAGTATCCTTGAATCCTCATGATCGTGATCCTATCACTGATACTCAAGAGATACCTATTTTATTCCAAGGGTTTTATCTAGTTACTCATATATTAATAATGATATCGAGACTGAATATGAAACAAGATAAAGAGCGCTTATAATTTATTCATGATAATATGAAAAGTACATGTACGTCCTAATCTAATGAAAAGATTGTCTCTAGGACATCCATATACTAACATCAACTTCCTTAAGGAATCTTGAATTCTGGTCTCAAAGAAGGATCTTATAGTGGGATTGTAAAACTTATACACGTGAGAGAGTTTAATGTAACTAACATAATAACAATTAATTTTCTTTAAGTTTAGCTTACCTTCTTACGGCTTATAAGGCATTACTTTAGCTTAACATCTCCATATGTGCATGTGCCTAATGTGGACTTTTTCCCAGCCCACAACTACAAGGGGTCATTAGCGACTACTTTACTTAGTACCACATAGAGGATATAAACTACAATCTTTAATGTCTTTCTCCAAAGTGACTATGATAGAGAAGAATCATACTTCTTACCATATCCTTAAGAGTCTAGTTTCATCATTCTACAACTCTATTCATGCTAGCTTTGCTTAACATTTTATATTGTAGAACAATTTCACACTTATTGAAGAAAAATGTAAAGGGCTCTAGACGTTGTTGACCTTATGTGTAAGGTTCTGGTGTCCACGTGGCAGGTTAATATTATAATGATGATAATTATTTCGTAATTATGGTAATAACTACGATGACCCTTTTTCCCAATCCGGGTTCGTGTGACCGGGGTGCCATACAGGGCGTGTAAATTGGAACTCAGATGAAGGGGGGTGCATGTTGGAACTCGGATGAGAAAGGGTGTAGATAACATCTTTTCTATACTGGGTTCGTGAGATCGGATTGTCACCTAAAGAGGCGGGTGTGTTTTGGAACTCGGAAGAAAAAGGGGTGTGAATAGCCCTCTTCAAATCCGGAATCATGGTACATGTTAGTATTGATGGGAAATCGGGTTAGTACTTGATCAGGTTATCACCACGTAAGTGGAGTAAATACATAACACTTTAAGGGAAAAACGCTGATGAATTGAAAGGAACTCAGACAAGAAGGAAAGAGCGACCGGATAGTGATCTCGGATGTGTTCCGAGTAGTAATCTCAGTTAGAGTTCAGGAGGGGCTTGTATTTTGTTGACGTGTAAGAGCTACCGTGTAGAGAAAATCGGAAGAGCTCATAACCCCTCTTGATAGAGTTACCGGGTTGAGAAATCGGAAGCACTCGCAACCCCTTCCTATAGCGCTGCCGGGTTAGCGATCCCGAAAACGGTTGGAATAAGTGCACAGGAACCCGGGATATGGTAGTGAAGTTATGCTCAATATATATATATTTATTATTAGTCCAACCCGACAGCATGGTAAGACTGAGGAGATCCCGATACCCTTACATAAACTAAGCATATTTGACTTGCCAACCCGGTAGTTGGTATTTTCACAAGCTGACCTTACGCACGTGATCCACATTGGCTACCAGGCCATTTAGTGACACGTGTGGGCTTGAGTGACATATACAACGTGCGTTGACTCAGAGTATATAAGCAGTGTTAGCATGGGTCATTTCCCCACTTAACTCATTTTCTCTCTTCCTCATTTTGCTTCCTCCATTAACGAACTAAGGAAGCTTCAAGTTAGAGAAGAGAAGGCGATCTTAGGAAGTTCTAGCTTGGGGAAAAGCTGTACGCCAGTTGTGCTAACACCTTAGAAGTAAGGAACGTAGGTAAAACATTAAATCTAACTGTTAGAAATTTTGGGTTAGGGTGTGATGAAGGGCCTTTCAGAGGTCTGCATGTCACCTGTTGGGTGACTAATTCCTGTAACCTAGAAAGAAATTGAGTTTCTTTACATGCAATGGTGTAGAATCACTATTAATATCTTGCATGCATGTATGTAGGGTGTGACACTGAGAATTGTGGTACTCGAAACCGTGAGAACGAAAGCACCAGTACAGAGCTTCAAACAGGTAAGCTCTCTATTCTTGGAAGTCGTCCCCTTGACGACATTCCACCATACTCCGAGGGAGTAATGGTCATTGTATGGCATGATGCATGTATTGAAATTGTGTGTTACTGCTTTGACTGAAAACATGTATATGATTTGCACTCTGATAATTTGTTGTGATTATGTGAGAATTCTCTGGCCAGTAGAATGGACAAGATATGGACTTCCCTTAGAGCCAAAAAGATGTGGAACAACTCTAAGTGGTCAATTAGTATGTACGAAAACCCTGAGAGAGAATGCCCAAGACATTGGATGAACCTCTCTTAGAAAAGCCATATACGTCCACGCATAACCCGATTCCACCGGTGGTATCTGCCAGAAGTCTTGAGGGAATGTGTCCATTAAGTTGGATGGTCTTCCTCAGGCAGGGGATGTACGAGAGCATGTGCCCATTAAGTTGGATGATCTTCTCTTGTATGATCTGTGTGATTATATACATGTATTATGTTCTGAAAGTTGGGATGGCTAATTCGTGTGTAATGCCTGTTTTAATATTTGTATCATGGAAGTGAACCCGGGGAAGAAGAGGCCTTCCAGAACCCAGAATTTTCTGAGATTATTATCTCACCCCGGTTGGGAATTATATGTGTTTGCAGGTGATGAACACAGGTATAAAGACGGACCCCGGGGCAAGAGGCCCGGGTAGCATGACGGTCCGAGGGTTTCCGGACCAGAAGCCGAGCCGGGACAGGTTCCGCATGAATTTAGTTTAGTTAGGGCATGTCGGCTCTATTATATATATATTTGTTTTGTAACCCGACCTTCCCCTTGATATGTATCCCGACCCTTGTAATGTAACTCGGCCCAGAGGAGTGTTATTTTACGTGTACTCGCCATGCATAATGTACAGAATATTATTGTATATTATATTGACTTGTGATGACATCACTCTTATGTTGCTTCCAAATTAACTGTCGTTAATTTAATTGCTGCGCTTTATGATCGTATTTGAATGCTAACAACCGGATGCATACGGGGTGTTACATTATGTGTCATATCTACCATAATATCCACCACCACAACCAGATTTTACCAATCTTAATTTTCTTTCCTAATTGAAGTTCAACTGTAGCTTTGAAAGACTTGAAAACATCTAGAGATTGAGACATCTCATAAATTAATAAATAGTAATTGTCCATGAACATGATAAAATACCTTTGTCTATTTCATGAATACATAGGGAAGGGACCACAAATATCCATATTATCATTTCTAAGAGATCTTAAAATCTTTTGACATCAAAATTTCTTTCATTTGTTTGTTTTCCCTTACACCTAACACAATCTTGAAAGTATGGCAAATCTAATAGTTCAAGAATTTCCTCCAATACAAGTCCCTCAATTTCTCTAGTAGACATATGGCATAAGTGCTTACGTCATAAAGTTATGGAATTCTTATTTAATTTATGTTTCATACTGTGCAAATCTTTTTGCAATAGGGACACTTAATGTCAATTAGGCTTAATTGCAAATTTTACCACCAAACGTTTATTACTTGGCGAATTTTATCACTCAAGTTTTATTGTTGCGAATGTTACCACCCAACTTTTATAATTTCTCGAATTTTACCATCCAATTTTTTTTTGTACATTTTACCATCACGTTGGTAACAAAATGATGTAAAAAGTCACTTTTCTAGATTTTTTTTTACATCAGATGTAGTTATATAATTGATGTAAAAAGTGACTTTCTACATCGGTTATAACTACAACCGGTGTGTCAAAAGTTAAAATCATCCATCTTTCGCTATTGGTGGTAAAATGCACAAAAATTGAAAACATGGATGGTAAAATTTACGAAAATAAAACTTGGGTGATAAAATTTGCAAAATAATGAAAATTGAGTGGTAAAATTTGCAATTAAGCGTATCAATTAAAGACCCCTGACCAACAACATTTGAATCATAAGAGAGACTAACTTTATTATTTCTAAATGAACAATAATAACGTAATTTATTCAAAATAGAAATAGAAATTGAATTCCCTCTAACAGACAATGCAACATGTCTCAATCAAATCCAAATAACAAGTCTTTAAAAACAACCTAAAAGTTCTTATAACTTCAACTGCAACTTTATTGTCATTGTCCCATATAGATGATTCTTTCAACATCACTTGACAAATAATTCCACGAGCAACCTTGCAAAAACATACCTATGTGAATAATAGCACTAGAATCTACCTACCAAATGTCCTCGAGTATGAAAACTAAATTAAATTTAGAACAAACACAAAATGAGCAATTTACCCTTCTTCGTACACCAAACAATGTATTTGAGACAGTTTTTCTTCATATATATCACCTTTTTACAAAAGTAACAAGTAAATTCTTTATCTTGCTTTTCTGTTTCTTCTCTAATTGAGAACAACTTTATGCAATATATATATGCTCAACTCTCTTCCTTTCCTTATTCTAAGAATAACTTGATTTAATCTAGGATCATACTAAAGAACAACCTAGTTTGATGTAGTATCATGATAAACAAAACCCTGTTAGAGTTTTACGTAGTTTAAAAAAAATCATCTAATTCCATGCAATTGAGAAAATTCTCAATTGACTCCTTTTAAAGTTGTAGGTTGGGGATTCCATAAAAAAATAGTAGTGAAAATAAGAGTAATAGCAACAACTACTAATGAGATAACAATAAATATACAATGTACAATTTATCTTCATGCTAAATTTAAAGACCCAAATAAGATATCTAGTGCACCATTAATCCCCAATCTTTGATTGAAAGGTCTAATTGCAAATGGTATTCTCAACGCAACGATCAAATATTGGTGATAAATCTTGTCAAAGAATGGTTGTCTTTAGACACTCCATTGTTCACATGAAAAATTAATTTGGTGATAAATCCTGTCAAATAATGATTGTCTTTAGACGCTTCCTTATTTACATGGAAAACAAATACTTATAATCACCATACATTTATCATCGTAGGCAAGTAATTATCTGGCCAAATTGCTTCTTCTTTGTGTAGAACATAATTCGCTTGAATAATTCCATGCAAAATTTATGTAAATTCAATCAAATTAACCTATGCAACAGAGGTTACTTTGACAACATGTTGTTTCAATTAATTCATCCAAAATACTAGACAATTTAATTAAAATGGAAGGAATTAAATTTACACAAATTTCACACACACACACACACACACACACACACACACACACACACACACATATACAAAATCCAAAATTGTATATTTGTATCACATCAGATATCATTGCTTAGCAGTCTTTAAGTGAGAAAAACATCTCAAAAACTACTTTCAATTTCACCTACAAATCATTGACATGATGTTAAATAACCTTATCACAAATTAATGTAATATATCACAATTCATTTACATCAATTTCTTAATACTGGAATCATAAAAAAAGAAATCCAAGTGACAAATCATTTTAAGTAACTTTATTAACGGGATACAGTAAAAGATGATGCCACTATATCCAAACTAAATACTCAATATTTCAAAAGATTTATAATTCAATATAATGTGAATCATAAATATATGGTATATATCCTTATTGTGATGAAATTATAAATCAATTGTGCTCTGATTATTCTTTAATACCAACAAAGAAAATATCCGTACAAACACACACGCACACACACACACACACACACATATATATTTGCCAATTCCTTAATACTGTAAATCCAAATGGCAAAACCTTTAATTTTATCTTAAGTAATCTTTTAAACCAAAAAAAAAAACAACAATATCATTCAGGAAACTAAATGGCAAATCCATGAGTCATGTTTGCTTTCAATTGAATGTAAATGCACTTATGCAAGCCATGGATAATCAAATTGCTTTTTTTTTTGCCCTAATGGATGGAGTCTCACATCCGTACGGTGGCATGTCCAAATTACCATATATCTAGGTACCAAAATCGAAAACGTATTCATAGCAAGATTAATACAAGAAAAAATCTATCTAGATATCAAAATAATTTTAAAAACTAAAGTGTTAATAATCAAACAGTGAGGATTTATTCTGGTACCACTTGTTGGAAATTATTAATATTTAACTCTTTTTTTATTCTTTATGCATAAGCTAAAAATAATCAAATAGTGAAGATTTATTCTGGCATCACTTGTTGGAAATTATTGATATTTAAATCTTATTTTTATTCTTTATGCATAAGCTAAAATTCATAGGTACATATCCTTTAATAGATTATCAAAAGTTTTAGGATCTACAACATGCCTGATTATTAAGGATTAGAGTAAAATGCCTAAATCTATAGCTGGTTTATGATAAAAGTGTTATTCCACAATCGTTGAATCACGGACAATTGATGAATAATGTTGTCGACAACCTTATGATTCTTCCTCAACTAGAGTCTTTGTATTTAACAATAGAACCTTCGTAACTCTTCAAATGATGAGAAGAGAAATCATGTGTAATGACTCGGTATATTGGGGACCTTAACCTTTTCTTAGTGTGTTAAACTAATAGGGTTCCCATCATTTCCTAATGAACTAATATCGACATCTACTTATTTAAGTCCCACTACTAGAAAAATCGCTTTTCACATCGAGTTTTTTCGACATTCAACATCGATTTTATTAAAAATCGATGTCGCCTAACAAGTAAATAACGGAAAAAATGTAAAATATGTAAAATCAACATCAGTTTTTATAAAAATTGATGTTGCTATTGGTAAATCAACATTGATTTTTAAAAAAACCGATGTTGTTTTAAAGCACAACATCAATTTTTATAAAAGTCAATGTTGATTGACGAACAACAACTACGATTTTTATAAGAAGCTATGTTGATTTTTGTAACTTTTTTAATATGTTGTCAATTTTTATGATTATTACCCAAACCTGCAAACTAAAAACAGACCAATCCAGACAATTTATACAATTTACTATGAATTATAAGAAAAAAACAATAATGTCAATACATAAAATCATTTACTATAACTGATTCTAATTAAAATATTTATACAATTGTAAAATCTCTTAAACACCTAGTGTTTGATTTTTAACTCTAAGATAAAATCTTGCCCAGTGAATGCAAATTGCCTTTAATCTCTCTGGTTCCAATGGTCTTGGATCAGTAAAATACTGCATGATATAATAAAACATAACTTAATAAGTATAAATAAAAACAAGTATAACAAATAAAATTAGCTTTGAAGTAAACAATTATCATTTCCCAATTATCCTTGAAACCTCCTAGGACTATGGTTGACATCCAATGCATGACGTAATAGCCGCACTTATTGCTTCCTCTTTGCTTATTACACTAAATTCAACAACAAATACAAAGTTATCCCAAAATTAGTGTACAAAGTAATAAAATGTCATTTTGAAGACACCCACCATTGTTTAAATGACTTACTTTAACTGCAATCCATTTAGCAGTGACCTTGGATTTAGTTCCTTGAATATCATTGAATCCATTCAAAGCACTAGTTAAGAAAAACATGCAAGCATATTGTACAATTAAAATATTGATATCTTACAAATAATAAGTAAATGTCATACAAATTACAATTGACCTGTTAATAATTTATTTCAAGTAGTTATAGGGCTTATTATGCAAGGAACAGAACCAGACGACAATATTGTCCTTAGGACATATAATGACCAGTTGTTAATGTGCACTACATTGGAGAACATTAAGTTATTATAATGCATACATTAATTAAATTTATTTGTACAGTTTTACTTACCCATTCAAGTAGGCTCTTAGGTAGATATGTTTTTGTAAATTCTGCATCCATTTCTTAATATAATCTTTAGATTCAAATTGCGATTGCCCAGATCTCTGTATGAACTATGACTCAAGGAATCCATACACAGAGGCATTATCCGTTTGTAGACTTAAGTCATTCATATGCCTATTGTTGTTAAAATAAAGTAAATTATGCATCAATTAAAAACAATTACTTATGTAATAGACTGTAATGTAAAGTGACTTACATAATCCACATTTGTAAAGCAGAGATGTTGAGATATTGACCACTGTGTATTATTTCAGAAATATCTTTATGCTTTATGTACAAGGGGAAGTCCTCATTATACACCCAAAACACAATAATATCCCACGACACCTGCATAGGCCTGAGGAAAAGCTGCGAGATCATCAATGTGATCTAGTATAAGGGATCATCATCAAGTTTTGACTTATGTATAGGTTTTGTTGGTCCCTCATGTCCTTTTTTATCCTACACAATTAATAAACATAACTCAATGACAATCAACACTTTATTTGTACATAATCTTTTTTAAATGATAATAAACACAACAAAAAGAAAATACCTTTTCTGAAATAGGTTGTACAAGATGTGTTGGTCAAGCAAGGAAGGTGTTAAGGGTTTGCCCCACTAACTGAACCTCTTTAGTAGGTATAAGGACGCAAGCATCAGCATCTCGAACTTCCTCAACACCCACCTTCACCTGATCATTGGCCAAAGGGACATTGTGCACGGTTGTCGACCCCTCACAAACTCTTCCTAGGGTAACCAAGCGGGGATGATTGTCATCAACATACAACCTAAGATTGTCTGATGCACCAGTGTCTAGGTTCTTCCCCGAGGGATCAACATAACTTTCCTTCGTGTTGACTGATATGCGTTTGTCGTGTGGCTTCAAAACAATTTAACTAAGCTAATTCTACAGCACAGGGTTAACCTAGGTTGACTCAGAGACACGATCAATATGGTTCTAGCTTCAAATCATTGGTAATAATAAGGGAAATTTTGTCAAACAGTTGGTATGCGCAAAGTAAAACATGCAAGAACACAAACTAAAATTAAAGAACAATGCAGAAATTAACAATATTATCAAGGAGTAAAGTAAAACAGATTAGAAAGCATCAATCCAATTCACCAACCCAAGCTATTCGAATCATCATCATTCTCATAAGTTGATTCTATCATGAACATTCATTCAATCTCAATAGAAGCAGTTCAATCGATTCTACTCCTAAATTAATTGAAACCACAAACCCTAATTGAAATATCATCCAATTAATCTGTGATTTATATTCGAAATTAGGCAATGAATCCATAACCTAATCCACTTTCAATTCTAAATGCATTCATAATCATGAAAAAAGAATAGCAATTGGAGAAGAAAGTGGACATTCACACAGAATTCGAAATACTAAACCAGAACTCAAATTCTCCTCTTGCTTGGATTGGATCCTTGGATTGAGTGATTATTTAGCCTTCCATGATGATCATCAAGGAAATCCCCATGAATTAAGTGCAGAAAAATGGAAGAATAGCAAAATGGAAATGAAGAAGATGAAGAACAATGAAGAACAAATGAGAGAAAATGAAGAACAAGCTTTTGATTCTAAAAACTAAAGAAAAGAAATAATAAACTTGTTTGTGCAAAATGTAAAGTGCTGTCCAAGTTTCACTAAAGTCACTAATATATAGTGACTAAGTCTGAAGAAAAGAATGGGCCATGAACAAAACCCATCAATTCTAATTATTTGCTATTTACAACCATAAAATCAAATTCGCAGCCTAAAATTACAAGTGCAGAGGTTCTAATTTCGAAGCTTAAAATGACCCTCCAAATGACAGAATTGGCCTCGGGCTATTTCTGGCAAACTTGTAGATCTTTTTGTTATCTTTCCAGGGACTCCTAGAATGCTCCATTCGGAGTTCTGTAGAGCTCTGCAGGTCCTGAACAAGCCAGATATATAAAGTGAGCAAAAATCCGAAAATGCGCAACAAATAGCAATTAAGCCCACTTACTAGCCTAAGATAAAAACTGAATTAGAATAGGAAAATAAAGGTCCAAGAGAAGTCAAATAGGCTAAGAATGATATAAAAATATTTAACTAAAGGCACTTCATCATTGACACAGGCAACAGAAGGACCAACCTCAACCTCAGGAGGCGGTATCAATCCCAACAATTGCATCTGGGACTGCATTTGGCTAAAGGATAACCTGAGTTGTCGAGTTACTTTTTCAGTGATCGATTGCTCCAGCTTGTCCCTGATATACTGTTTAAGTTGATCCAGCTCATCCAACCTGATCGACATAGACGTGCGGGAGGTTACTGAAGCCGACCCAAAGTATTGTTTGACTGTCACACCGGCTCTAGTAGCATAAGCACGACTAGAGTGCTCTGGTCGCCCTATGGTAACAGTTAGTACATGCTGACGTCCATGGGAAACAAAGTTACCCTATGTAGACTGCTCTTCCAGGGTATCCTACAATCAACAAAATACTACATGAATTTTTGAATTTGTTGTTTTTTTTATAAATTAATGACCGTTGAAACAGAAAAATAACTTATAATCCTTTCTGCAATCTCACGAGTAGCCTTAGATGTCATCTCTCCTGTTTTTTCTTGTGAGCCATCTTTCACTTCACATGTCGTCAAACAGGAGATGGAGGATGAACGATTGTTTTTGTGCTCCTGGATTGGGTTGCTTCCTCCAGTCGTTTCTTTGGTTTTTCCTCCATTAAATTTTTTTCTAATAAATCATAAACCCTACGAGACAACACGTGAGGGAGAGTGTTTAGTTTCTGGATGGCTTGAGCCTTATTTCTAACATCTTGTCACAATTACACAAAAACATGTGAATAAAATGCGCTTTAAAATAAGGCAAGTTAACTATTTTATTCATAAACAATTTAAGTCAACTAAATTTCCATGAAGGGTCTCTACGACTTTGACAAAATTGGTTCCACTTTTCTTTAATGATACAAAAATTCTCACAGCCAGTGTCATCATCATCCTCCTTCTTGTCTTGTGCCAGGGCCCATTTGGAGGTCAAATCTGGCTTAAACTGCCTCCATCACTCTCCTACCATCTGAAGGATTTTCTTCTTCATCCTTTGGTCGGATGCTTCTAGTATATCAAATTCAGCCTGCGATACAAAAAATATAGTTAATAGTTACTCAATAATATTCAACATTTAATTCAAATATCTGAATGTTCTCCCAAATCAAATCCTTATGATATGTAGGAACTTCTATTCAGTTACCAATTGTAACATCCACCTTGTCCCGAGCGATGATCCCAAATACATCCTCAATTTATTTTTGTGGGGACCATCAACCTTCCCAGTGGCAGGATCCACATGAACCACTGATCTCTCGACAATTATTGGTCTGGTAGCCAATGATCTCAGCCGTGTTGCTTTTTAGTCTTCTTCGATGTAGACTGAAAACACAATGAACACACTTCAAATAACCAAGAGGGGGGTGAATTGGTTAAAACAGATATTTAAAATTTCCTCTAAAACAATTTGCGGATTTAAAATGTGGATTGTATCTCTCAATCACCCTTAATCAAAATCATAAACTTTCTTTCAATCAAGATACACCTTGTAATGCATGTAATGTCAGAATTACTTCTTGTTGATTATAATTTGATCACCCAAATACAAGTAATGAAAGAAATTCAGATTTAGAACACAAGACATAACAATTTATACTGGTTCACCTCACTAACATGGAGGCTACATCCAGTGTCTTCTAACCAACACTAGGTCAGAGTTTTCACTAAATCAAAAGTATTCTTTTACAAGCAATTACAAGTGATTATCTTTATCAACCCTAGATAAAGAATCTAAATTCTAAAACAATATTAGAAAACAAATCACAAAGAATCAGAGAACCCTACTCAGATCTTTATCCCTAGAGAACACTACTTTAGAAAGCTTGAAAGAAACTATTTGATATTCACAACAGAATTTGAAACTCAGAAATTCTAAAAGAAAGATTCAAGAGAGACATAACCTGTGATCCTTAATGGATGAATGAATGAATGAATGAAGTTACCAATCAATCTAGGTTGTATGAATGCCAATGCTCAGAATCAACTCTCTTGAAAAACTCTTTTTCTCTAACACATTATCTCTAAAAATCAGTAATCTTTTGATCTCACAAAAGATGTGTTTCACTCAGTAAATCAGTATCTTGAACTTTTGAAAGCCTTGAAAGCTTTGGGTAAATCACAAACTTAAGAGTAGTTTGTTCTTTTAAAGTGCAGACCCATGAAGCTTTAAATAGAAAACTGATTTAACAGAATGTAATCGATTAAGACGTTAGTGTAATCGATTATTTTAACATAAGTAATTGATTAATACACCAAATAATCGATTAATGCATTCTTGAGCTTTCTGGAAAATTTTCACGAACAAAATAAT
>QARZ01040902.1:98389-122087 GCA_013407115.1 Glycine latifolia
AAACATGAATCAAAGCAAGAACCAAAAATAGAAAAGTCATCCATAAATACTTCTAAACCTTTTTCAACCATATCAGAAAAAATGGAAAGCATGCACCTTTGAAATGTTGCAGGTGCATTGCATAGGCCGAAAGACATTCTTCTATACGCAAACACTCCAAAAGGACAAGTGAAGGCTGTCTTTTCTTGATCTTCGGGTGCTACTGAGATTTAATTATACCCGAAATACCCATCTAAAAAGCAGTAATAATCATGCCCTGCTAATCTCTCAAGCATTTGGTCCATGAATGGAAGGGGAAAGTGATCCTTCCTAGTTGCATCATTCAGTCTTCTATAATCTACATACATCCTCCAACCTATGATTGTTCTTGTGGGGATTAAGTCATTGTTGTCATTTTGAATGACTGTCATCCCACCTTTCTTGGGGACGGTCTGAACTGGGCTTACCCATGCGGTGTCTGAAATTGGGTAAATCATACCTGCATCTAACAACTTAACTACTTCTTTCATAGTTGGGTTAAGTCTCCTCTGTGGTTGTCTCACTGGTTTCGTATCATCTTCCATAAGAATTTTATGAGTACAAAAGGAGGGATTAATACCTTTCAAATCGGAGATGGACCAGCCTATAGCGGTTTTGTGTTCCTTAAGTACTTTCAGCAATTGTTCTTCCTCACAAAATTCCAGCCCTTTGTTGATAATGACTGGGTAGGTCTCTCCATCACCTAGAAACACATACTTCAAGGTCTCCGGTAATTCTTTTAGCTCCACTTTTAGTGCTCCAACTGGAATGTCATATTCTTTCTTTTCCAGCACCTCCATGGCTATTTCTAACTCTTCTTGTATGGTTTCTTGGCTTCTAATTTCCAGCACTTCTATAAGTTCTTCTTCTTCCTCCAATTGACCTGCACTAATCACATTATCCAAAACATCTAGCCTAAAACAATCATGTTCATCAAATGGATTTTTCATAGCATAAAAAACATTAAAAGTAATGGACTCATCATCCATCCTAAGTTCTAGTTTACCTTTCTCTACATCTATTAAAGCTCTAGCGGTGGCTAAAAATGATCTACCTAAGAGAAGTGGTATTTCACTTTCACCATCCATGTCTAAAACTATAAAATCTGCAGGAAAAATAAACTTATCTACTTTTACTAGAACATCTTCAATAACTCCTGTAGGCTTCCTTAAAGAGCGGTCTGCAAGTTGTAGAGAAACTCTTGTAGGCTTTAGTTTAGTGATTCTCAAGGACCTACAAATTGACAATGGCATTAAGTTTATACTTGCTCCCAGGTCACATAAAGCTTTTCCTACATTGATGTTCCCTATGGCAATTGGAATATTAAAATTGCCTGTGTCTTTAAGATTTGGTGGCAGCTTTCTTTGTATTATGGCACTGCACTCTTTAGTAAGTGCAATAGTCTCACATTCCTGCAATTTATGTTTCCTAGACAACAGTTCTTTCATAAATTTTGCATAGTTAGGCATATTAGCTAAAGCTTCAGCAAATGGAATGTTAATATGCAATTTTTTAAACATTTCTAAGAACCTGGAAAACTGTTGCTTTTGTGCTTATTGCTTGCTTTTTACTGGATAAGGAGGCTTCGCAAAACGGGAGAAATCCATTGGCTTCTTAGGAGGTGCAAAATTTTTCTCTTGCTTACTTGGAGATGCTTCTACATCTTGTTCTGCATCCCTTATGGTGTTTTCTTCTTCAGCTCCTTTTTGACTCACCGTTGGATTCTCTGGAGGTGTAATTACCTTTCCACTCCTAATGGTTATTGCTTTCGTATGCTCCCTAGGATTCACAATGGTGTCACTTGGAAACTATCCTTGAGACCTTTCAGCTAATTGTTTTGCCAATTGCCTAATTTGATTCTCAAGATTTCTAATGGATGCATCCTGGTTTTATGATGAGCTCTAGTCTCATTAATGAAGGCATTGGTGGCCTGGATGTGCTCATTAGTTGTCTTAGACAGTTGCAACATAGCATTTTCCAGCTCCGATGGTTCTTTGGGTGGAATAGGTGGAGGCTGCAAGTAATTGTTAGATTTATAATCTAATCCACCACCTTGGATTCTCCTTTGGAAATTATTCCCCATAGCATTGTTTTGATTTCTCGGGAAATTTTGTTGGGGTCTCTGATCATACCAAAGGCCATTCACCTACACAGGGTCAGCTCCTACCAATGTAGGACATTCATTAGATTCATGCTCACCTTGGCAATACTCACATGTGACAGGTTGCATTCTGCTGGATGAGACTTGAGCTGCTGAGACTTGGAGTTTGTCAATTTTTGCATTTAATTTGGCTAGTTGCTAAGCCAATATTTTCTGTTCAGCTAGCATTGCATCATTACTCCTTAACTGGATAACTTCTCTTTTAGGCTGAATTGGGGTGCGTTCATTTTCATCACGGGCTAGTGAGCCAATCAATTCATACATCTGAACTGCAGTTTTTGATCTTATGGAACCACCAGCTGCAACATTAACAATAATGCGTGATTCAGGTATCATTCCATTAAAGAAAATACGTACCTTTTTACCCACAGACATGTCATATTGTGGACACCTCCGAATCAGCTCTTGAAATCTATTCCATGCTGCACACAAAGTTTCCCTCTCATGTTGAGTGAAATTGGTGATTTCATTCACCAATCTATTGTATTTATCCATTGAAAAGTATTGAGCGAAAAATTTTGCGACTAGTTCTTCCCAAGTGGTTATACTATTTGAGGTCTGTCTATCTAACCATCTAAGTGTTTTTCCTTTAACAGCAAAAGGAAATAACCTCAATCTTATAACATCATCTGACACTCTTTGGTGTCTAATGGTATCATAGATTCTCAAAAATCTGTCAATGAAATCATGGGGATCTTCATTATCTTCCCCTCCAAACTGACTGCGTTCCACCAATGTAATCAATGAAGGATGAATATCAAAGTGATTTGCTTTAATTGGTGGTCTTACAATACTAGAGTTTGGTCTAGTGAACAATGGAGCCAGAATATCCTCCATTAGTTCATCTTCTAGTCGTGGTTGATTATTTCCTCGGTCAGCCATTGCTGATTCTAATTCAGAGATTGAATCACAATCAGAGTCTTCTGCTTCTCTTTCTCTTTCTCTGGCTAGTCTCCTGTTTCTTCTAACAGTTATTTCTATTTCAGGATCGTACTGTAGATGATCAGGATTAACTACACCTTGCATAAACTAAGAAAAGTAGTTTAGTAACAAAAGAAATTCCAATCTCAAGATTTAAAGTTAATATAAAATTGGCTATTGCAATCCCCGGCAACGACGCCAAAAACTTGTTGCAAATTCGGCAAGTGTACCGTTCGTTTCAAGTAATAAAGTGAGTAAGTCAAGTATCGTCTCCACAGGGATTGAATGCAATTTTATGGTAACTTAATGTCTTAAAAATTGAAAGTCAAATAATAAGTTGAGAGAATTGGTTGAGTTTGTAATTAAGTAACGTAAATGAAATGACAAAAATTTAACAAGAATGTAAACTAAGATTAAATTGATTTTACTGCAGTGTTGAGAGATAATTGTGGTTAAAGCGCATTCCCCTATGATTCCTACCTTCTATGCTTCAATTGATTATTAACTTGAGTTATTTCTAATTGCTCAGCTGACGTATTCTCACATAAGTAGATAAATCCTAATCGCTTAGTAATTTAACCCTTTGGTGAAATTAAAAACCCTAATCCCTTAGTGATTCCTTCTTAAACCAAGCATTTAGCAAACACATCTTGAAATTACTGCAACTACACATTCCTATCCCTAGGTAATGTATAAATTGTTGCTTTACTCATTTTAGAAACTAGAATCCCAATATCCCTATTGTGAATCCTAACCCTAAACATCTTAATAGAATGGCCAGTCCCAATTAAGAATAATGCAATGAAGAACAGAATAAAACAAAGCAATTATGATAATTCTCATTAAAACCAATCAAGATATAGAGGAGTTCACATAGGTTCTTGGCTCAACCACAATACAAGAATTTAGCCAAGCATACTCAGAACTGGCATTACTTCCATAACTAACATGTTCCTAGAGAAATTACCAGAGGAAAAGAAGAGATTACACAGAGCTGCTACTCTGCAATTCCCCAATGATTCCAATCTTCTCCCAAGGTTATACAATGGCTTCTTTTGCAGAAAATCTTCAAGAGGTCCAGCAAAAGCCTCCTCTTTGTGACCCAGAGGTCCCTCTTTATCCCCCATACATTCTAAGTTTAAATCCAGTAATGAGGAACTGTTCCCCAAGCTAAATCAGTGTCAAATCTTTTAAATCAGGAAATATTGAGCTTGTGGCGACTAGCACGGAGTCCCACGCTGATCACGTGGGTCATTCGAACTAAATACTTGAGTTTGATATCATGGCACTACTCATGTGGATGGTCACGCTAATAGCGTGGCTTGTTCGAGCTGAGGAGTTAACCTTTGGTAGTCCCACGCTACTCGCGTGGATGGCCACGCTAATAGCGTGGTTAATTCGAGTTGGAAGTTTGGTTTTCAGCATCTGGCACGATTGGCGTGGTAGTTGGCGCTACTAGCGTGGGCTCTTCGAACTGAATATTTGATCTTGACACTTTGACGCGGATCGCGTGGGAGTCCACGCGATTAGCGTGGCGTGTTCGAGATCACTAGCTTGCTCTTTTTGCTTCTTTTCTTCTCTTGTTGGTTCCTAAATGACACAATAAATAAGAAATTAAAGTAATATGCAATTAAGTAGCAATTTACCAAATCCTAATCTAATTTACTCATTCTTAAACAATTTATTAATCAATTAATCCTAAAAACTAATATATGCTGGAAGCATATCACATACCTATCAGACACAATACCTTCTTTGCTTGATAATAACTTTTTGGCAATGTGTTTTCCTCTGGAAGCATATCTTACACAAGTTGAAGCAGTGAAGTGAAGCTTTTGTCACTTCACCCATATTTGGCCTTGACATTAACCAGACTTAACACCGCTGACAATAGCGTCAAAGATTTCTTACACCATGGATACAAAGGCTTCTTCGAATCACTTTCCAATGTATCATACATAAAGGCATGTACTTACTGAAAAAACTCTTGTCCAAGATCACAAATCATATCCTCTAATCGGTGTCCCATTTGTACATCAACCATTTCAGTTTGGGAGCCCCTCTACATGTCTGTCAATTCACCATGCCATATTCATGTCGTATAATTCTTCTTAATCCCATCACACATAAAATGTTCCCGTATGTCATCTAGTACTTGTCGTCTCCCATTCAAACAGTTGATACGAGGACAAAAATATTTTCCATCCTCATCCAGTTGACTTCTTTCGGAGGGTTTATGTGACTTGCATTGATCCAACTTCGATCCATCTAATTAATAACTCTATGATACTCATAAATTTATTCCATGCAAGAAAACCTCAATTTTTTCATTAAAGGTGTGGCCCTATCCCATTCAGGAAGACATTTTTATAGTACATTCATACATTGAGGTTAAGTCTCTTTTCTTAAATTGACAAAATTTCAACAGCATTTCGCATTGATCTCCAAGTACATGACATGAAAGCGGTGACATGAATTCCACTACAACCAAGTATGCACTCGGAGAACAAAGTGAAATGCACTATAGCAAAATTTCATCAAATTTAAGAAAAGAAAGTTAACCTATATGTGTGAATCTACTATAAAAATGATTGTTTCCAAACTGTCCAAATGAACAATTCATGATTTAATACAATGATTAATCCAAACTTTTCGGAAGAATCATTGTATTGAATCTCAAATTGGAAACTAAGGTTCACTCATGATGAACATTAATTTTATATATAAAGCAATAGTCATGTAAAACAAGTTATAACAACATTTGTAACAAAAAAGAACATCAAAATTTTATGAAAGACATTCTTACCTATGAAGATGGTCACTAACAATAACAATCAATGTCGTCATGATGATGCAGACAAAAAAGGAACAGTGCCCACAAATTGCAAGTGCAACTACAAAATGTTATTAATAGTTGGGGGTGCAACATTACTGATCAAGAAAAATAAATTTTCCTACTTTATTAGGAAATTATAATGGTATAACAATAGTTAGATAACTTATAAAAGATTTAAGAACTTAAGTTAAAAAAAATAGTAATTAGTGAAACGGTTAAGGTTATGTTGTGGTGGCATGAGAGGGGTTTGGGGGGAAGAGGAGAGAGGATAAGTGGTTTGGATTTGGAGGAAAACGATGAAAAGGGTAATTGTAAAAGGAGGAAGAAGGAGGAGAATGGAGGACATGTTGGATTTGTTTGTGTTCCATTGGTTTGGTTTACTATAAATTCTTATTCTCCAATTTGCAGTTCACATATATAACCTACAAGGTAATGACAAAAGGCATAACTACAACTAAGGAGAAGGATATCTTGAAGGGGATCACTGGTATATGTAGTAGTGAACAGGCTTTAATGTATAAAATAAAATGAAGATTTATTGGCTATTTAGATTGAAAGGTATCAACATTATAAACAAGCTTGGAAAAGATAACATAAAGCAAATAAATAAGAAAAACAATTAATTCTAGTAAGGCAAATGGCAATAAACAAGCTTCAAATTTTCTATAGCACATAAAACCCTTAAGGAGTACCAATAATAAATCAAAACTTAAAAAAACTACTATAATTATCCTGTTTGTTTTTTTGTTCTATTATGATTTAGTGTTGAATATTTGTTGAAAAGAGAATAGTGAACAAAACATTTTTGTTCTATACTTGGAATTATTTTTTAACAAAATATCTTTAATTATTTTTCAATAAATGCTATGAATTAAAAAAATCAATACATCTTTCACTTATAAAGATTAGAGAAAAGACAATTACACATTAATTAGAAAAAAATAATTAACTAAAAAAATGATAGGTTCAATAATTTTAAAACTCAACAGAAAAAAAAGTTTAATAATTTTAAAGGTAATTTTAAAATAATATAAATTGTTAATAAATTTATCGTTCATGCCTTTTTAAAATAATGTGAATTCGTACCAAAAGAGAATGTATAGCATTATTTTTCTACTTCACAAAGGTTTGGAGTTGCTAATGCCTAACATTACTAAACAATTTTTTTTTAATTAAGAGCTTCACTCAATCCTTTGTGCGTTTCAATCCTTTACTAAAGAATTATAATTTTTTTTTATAAAATATTATATACAAGGTCAATATATTTATTGTGATATTCAAAAGAAGAAAATGGAAATTTTTTTAGATGCATTCTCACACGTTGCGGGCTTTGTTATACGTGGTAAGAGGTTGATGTCGTAAGGCCCTTATGCAGCTCAAGAAAGAAGCATCATACCATGTGGCTTGTGTCTACAAGAACCAGACAGCCTTCCAACCAACTTGCAGAATTGTGAGGAAGAAGAAAAAAAAATCAACATGGATTTCCACACATAATTGTCAAATGTGGCCATCTCAGAAATTCACCAAATGCTAATTTCCTACCACTCCTACAGGTGATCAGTGCTATGTTACCTACTTAACGTGCCAAATTGACACTTGCACTAATTAAAATGGATAGAACTTAACTCAACGAATAACTTTGCTTATCAGATTTATTCATTTAAATTTAATCCCACAATTATCAAACACATTCCATGCATCTTGTCTTTTATAGTGAACTTTCATTCAAAATATAGTACTGTTAAAGTGATGATACACACAGAAATTAGTAAATATAAAGACTAAAATGTAAAAACAAAGGACTAATATATAGACTACACAAAATAAGATGAAAGTTTAATTAAGTCATATACATGAATAACAAAACAAAATAAAGTTCTCTCTCTTTACTCTTCACATTTTTCAATTAAATTGTTCGTATGCAAAGTGCTTGATCCATACACCCCAACCATGTTAATATTTGGATTTCCTAGACCTTCCATGATCTCTTCCAGACCCGTGTTTATCAATCCAGAGCATCAGAACAATTGGAAATTATTGCTTGATGAGGATCTAAGAAACAACCAAGAGGTTCAATCGACATTTTGCTATTGCTTAATTCCTATAATTGGGATTCCAAGTTGTGCATGCCAGAGATGGCATGGTTGTTTCTTAAATTTTTTAGCAATTGCCAGAGCAGCCCCCATTGAATAATAATATCTACTTCCTTGATTGGGTGTGCTGTGAAGAACCAACAATCCTAAAATTAAAATTTAAGGGGAGGCTATATTGAAACAAATTAAGTTGTGTTTTAAAAGGGCTTGAAGAATTAAAGTCTGAAACCAATAACAGGAGCTAATATACCCCAATGGCATAAAGGAAATACAAGTTAATGAAGTTATATACAAGCTGCAAGCAAGGGACATGTACCACTTCACATTTTAGAGAAAAATAATGGTTAATTATTGTCACAAACTTCATTTGCTTTGTATGTTACAGCCGCGTGAAAAGACTTGTCAGGATGCTCCAAATGTAATGTAGCTTCATTTCTAAGGAAACTAACTAGCAAATATAAATTAGAGACTCGTTGCCACCCCGCGTACCAAGTGTGTTTAAGCCTATAATGGGTACTCAGTACAGTGCACACTTTGTCGGTTCCTTCTCTATGTTCATTTTATATATTGAGCACCATCAAACTTTATTTGTATCATAAAAATAACACATTAGATAGAGTCAATGATGCGAAAAAGAAGAATTAGGAAGAGGAGTGTGTCTAAAATAAGATACATAAACAATTATAGAAAGAATTCGGGTAAAAAAAAAAAAAACAAGTTGCTTGTTGACATTTCGTCAAACACATTGTAAGCAATAGCATTTCATAGATCTAACCATGGCATCATTTTCACCAACATAAATATAAGTTTCCTCATCAATATAAATAACAATGTGGAAAACAAAACAACTACAATAATGAAAGGGATGACATGAAATACTAATCTTCAAAGTTTCAGTGTCATCACAAGATCGAGAGAGTGAGAGATTGACATTGCGAGAGCGAGGGAGTGACATGGTGAGGGCAAGAGAGTGACACTGTGAGGGCGAGAGCGACACTGCGAAGACCATAGCTGTAACACCCTGAAATTTTGGTAACTTAAAATATATGTATGATGTATTTCTTGTATGATTTGATTAATTAATTTATTAATTAGGATTAGTTGAAATATTATGTGAATTATCCTTGTGCAATTGCTTGATATAAAGGTCAAGTTATGTGGAGTTTGTTTGAGATGAGTTGTATTTGAGTGATTCTGAGTTTGACCCGAAACCTGTTTTAGTAAAATCACTATTTTGTATTGGTTAACCATTGGATCGTCTTCAAATTTTAAAGGAAGATTTATAACCCATATATGTAACTTTTGACCGTTGGGATTGTCACAAAAATGTCCAAAACTTGAGAAATTAATCTTTCACTGAAGCATAAAATTCTAGAATTGTGTCAGCTCGCCCAGGCGAATTTTGCAGACATTTTTTCTCGCTTGGGCGAGTGAAGGCGGTGATAAATATGTACCAACAGCCATAAATCACGAAAATGGCTTCCTTCCCCCAAAACCATCTCCCAAGATCCCCCACCATCTTCCTCCACCACTTACGGCCACCAGTGACCACCACGAGACATCATCGCTTGCCGTTGGACTACCGCACGGAGATGAACACTTTAATCGGAGTGGAATCTTTGAAACTCTTCTCGAAGATTCTGTAGAGAACAGAGCTTCCAAATCTTTCTTTCTTGGTTTCCTTGAGGTAATCTTGGTTTCTTTTGTCTTCTTTTAGCTAGTTTAAGCTTCTCTTAGTGTCTCTTGTGTTTTGGGTACCGTTGTTGGGTGTTTTACACTTCCTTTGAAAAATCCTTTGAAAATGAGATATTGTAAAAGTCTCCTTTTTATGAAATTGATGTCATTTTTGTGATCGTTGTTGAACCCCGATCACAATGGTGTGACCAGAATTTCAAAATGATGTTTTTTTTATGTAAACTCCCAAAACACCCTTTTAGCCCCTTTTTGATTTGAGTGGGTATTTGACCCCAAATGTTAATATTGATCTTACCTTGGAAATCTATATTAAATTGTCTTTGATTTGGTATATAGAGCTCTATGTTTGGACAAAAACACGTGTATTGAAGGATCTCCAAAACAACACTGTGAGGTTTTAACAGGAGAACTCCTAGTTAGGTAAGGGGAGTTTATTATTTTGGAGATAGTTTAGATACCATAGTTGGGGCCTAGGGAGTACAACTATGAGGATATCTGTCTGTCCCTGCTGTGTGATGGTTTTCAAGAAAAACTAAGTTTTTAACTAATGGGATGTGATGTATTTGTGATTGATGTGTGTTTGTCCCTGTGTATGTGCTTATTTTCAAGACAAATGATGTTTTTAACTAATGGGATGCGGTGAAATTATTATTGATGGATAAAACTCTGAATGATGTTGTTGTTGTAATTGATTGGATTTTTGGGAAAAGTCTTAATTACAGAGGAGACTCTTCCCAAAATTTTATAATATGTTTTCCTATTTAATTCTTTATTAAATTTTTAAAATGGGCATAAAAGTGTGTTTTATATATTGTAGTCATCCTCTTTAATTTAGAATTTTCCTAAAAATATCAATCTTGTGATATGATGAATTGTGAATGTATGAAATTTTGGATTGTCTGAAGACCTAGGGAATGTGAATCTCAGGCATATGTATTATGTATAGATGTGAAATGTGATTGCTCGTGATGTCGTTGATGATATTGAAATTGAGATGCCATTGATGTAGTTGACGATATTTAAATGAGATAATGTTGATGTAGTTGATGATGTTCAAATGAGATAATGTTGATGTGGTTGATGATGTTGAAATGAGATGATTTTGATATGCATGATGATGATGATATTGAGATGATATGATGTTGAGGTTGATAATGACATTGATGAGAGATAATGTTGATGTGAACAATGTCATTGTGTGTGGATATACATGGATACCCATGGGGGGTGTATGACGGGTTACCCTTGCGATGAAGGATTTGTTCTTAACCAGGTCATACATTGATGGTGCTCATGGTTGTAGGCTGTGTATGTACGTGGGATGCAATGACCGGTTCGTTACCCTTGCGATGATGGATTTGTTCCTAGCCACAGTCAGTGCATCGGTGAGCCCACATTGGTGTGTTACGTATGTACATAGGGGGTGCATGACGGGTTACCCTTGCGAGGAAGGATTTGTTCCTAGCCAGGTCATGCATTGATGATGCCCACGTTTCATACTTCATTGTATGTGTGGAAATAGAATGAACACACGCGCATACTTGTGGGTTTCAGTGGGCTGAAAACGCATGTACTAAGGGGTCATCAGTTTTGGAATTCCCTAGCAACGCTGGCTGATCACCCAGGGGGGGAATGGCCAGTGCACGACAGGGTGTTGGATAGAGGGGGAGCAACTTGAAGTTTGAAGCTTAGGACTTGGAAGATTGTTTTGAGCTTTTCACATGCCTTGGAAGAATGTAATTCAAATGAAGTGTATAAAGAGGCCAATCTGTTGATCCTTGCATTGCATGCACTTAATCATTTATATGCTTAAATGTTTTCATCAAAGAATTAAAGCATTTTTTGAAAAAGAACTCAATAGGCAATATTTTTGGAAAAATGCAAATATCACTGGTTTAATCAATTACACTACAGTTTAATCGATTATCTGCTTCGTTTTTAAATCTGGAAAAGCTTTGAAGAACAATTTAATCGATTATCTTTGCTTGTAATCGATTACATAGTGTCAAAAGAAAATAATGCTTCACTGCTTTAATCGATTACTATTTCTTGTAATCGATTACATAAGATTCTTAGAAAAGCTTGTTTCACTGATTTAATCGATTACCATTTCCTGTAATCAATTAAACAAGGCTTTTCAGAAATACATGTATCACTGCTTTAATCGATTCCAGATCATTTTAATCGATTATTTTGCTCGTTGTTCAAACCCAGAAATCCTATGAACACTTTAATCGATTAAGTGACAATTTAATAGATTACACAAGGCTTTTTAATCGATTATTTGGCGCGTTTAATCGATTATAGTTAGTTGGAAAAGTTTGTTATAAATAGAAGTGAGGCTTGGCTTATGTTTGAACTTGAATATTCGAATTTTCTGAATACACACAAGCCTTCACAAAGTTAGAAAGTGATTTTCTGGGTTAACTAAACTTCTTGTCCCACTATTTAATCTTCATGGGTTTTGATGATTTCTTGGGCAAGAGTTTTCAAAGAAGAATAGGAAAGCATGTTCTGAAATTCATTTGTTCATTCAACTTTGATTGGTAACTCACATGCATTCATATTCATTGGATCATCGGGTTGTTTCTCTCCATTCTCCTTGGGTGTAAACTTGTTTTGCAATTTTGTTATTTTGGTGCTATTATAAATTGTTCTTTGAAGCTTGTACTAGAGTAGTGTTCTCTAGGGAAGAATAGAGTAGTGTTCTCTGATTCTTGTTCTTTGGAAGTCTAATAGGGTTTTAGATTTATTTTCTTTATCTAGAGTTGATAAAGAGTATTTGTATAAAGCTTGTAAGAACTGAAATTTATAATAGTGGAACTCTAATATAGTATTGATTAGAAGGAACTGGATGTAGCTTCTCTTGAGAAGTGAACCAATATAAATTCTTGTGTTGATCTTTTACTCTTAAATCTCAATTAGTTATATTGTTCATTTGTTCTTGGTATTCTTATCATTACTCAACAAGTTCTGTTTTGAGCTATTGATTTCTTGAGCTGAGTGAATTGATTGATTAAAAGCATTCTTGGTTTTTAAAAGTGATTAAGATCCTAACTCTGATTTTATAAAGAAATTTTTTAAAAAGACCAAGTTTTAACCAATTCAGCCCCCATCTTGATTATTGTGGGTATTCCTATTGTTTTCACAAGGTGGCCCTGATAGGCGGTGAATCATTTTTCCTATGAGAGGCTATTTCCGGGATATGGTACCACATTGCATGCTGATTGATGAGTCAGGTGCATGCATCATTCTATGCATGATTATTTGAGTTGTGAAATGCATTGGATGATTGGTTTGTTAAGTTTGTATTGGAATCATAAATTTTTTTTGTTAATGATTGTGGTGGGTAATGTTGGTTCTTTCCCAACTGCTACTGTAACGCCTCTCTTTGCTCTCTCGTGCTTGATTTATTTTAGATGGAATTTCGTTTCCGCTTTGTGTTTGAATGAATTTAGTTGTAAATTTTTCTCGGAAAATTCTTTTCTTCTTGCTCTGATTTTTCCTTTCGTTTATAACATAGACGATTTTCCCTCACCGCGATTTATACAAATACAATTCATCAATACAAATTAAAATATAAAACAGTCCATGTTATATGTCCATAAATAAACAGTCCCAATACATATCATAAGTCACAAAATAAAAATTACAACATCTTTATTCTATCTTCAATTTAACATCCATACACATCTTCAATTCCACATCCATGCTCAGCTACTACTGTTCATCTGCTCGCCCAAGTAAATTGGGGTCATCACAGGTGTCAACCACAGACACAAACAGGGTAAGTATTTAATAAACATAATTAGATAATTGGTAGAAAGTGAAACAAGTATAATAAATATACAGAACCCTAAATAATTCCTGTAAACAGGTATATGATGAATGAAGCATGCTCTCTTTATTAAATGATGCATGACTGAGATCTCAGCTAATCACCACAAGGTACCATAATTCAAATAGTTTCACCCACTCTAGTGAAACCTCCCTCCACTCTGAGGGGTATAATCAAATAGTTCCACCCACTCTAGTGGAACCTCCCTCCACTCTGAGGGGTAATAAGGTACCAAAGTTTCACCCACTCTAGTGAAACCTCCCTCCACTCTGAGGGGTATAATCAAATGTAATGATGCATGTAATGGTTTCAATTTATTTTCAATTTCTCTTTACCATTACATTATTTCTCAAATTCTCACCACTCGGCACTTATAGAAAATTTTCCTCACCCAACAATATCAACAGTATAAGTGCCCACAATTCTTCCTCATGAATCTTTAATCACGTATTCATGACTTTATTCTTTAAATAAAAGAAGCATAGAATCTTCTCTATAACCCAACATTAATTGTTAAATTACCAAACAGCAACGTAAAAATATTGATATACAACAACCTAATAAAATAACAGCACTAGCCAAATATATCAACATACAACCTACAACAATTAATATCATACAGACAGTAACTTATACAGACAGCAACTTATACAGACAGCATTTTATACAAACAGCATAAATAAATTAATGTACAGCAACCCAATTTAAATACAGCGACATGGGTTACATAGCATACAGCAATTATTGTTATACAGACAGCAAATAAAAACAGACAGCAACAAATTTTATGCAACAGCACCTTATGAATTAATTCAATGTAAATACAGCAATCTACTATTAATTCCAGCCACCAAATAAATCAACCACCATCTAAATAAAATTTCTAACACCCTTAACAAATTAAATAACAACATACAGATGTACTTAAAATGGTATACAGCAATCAAATAAATACAGCTACGATTAAATACAGCAATCAAATAAATACAGCTACAATTAAAGAAAACAGCAATCAACTACAAATTATTTACAGCATACAGCAAGGTTTAAAGTTCATTTACTTACTTTTTTATTCTTCTAAATTAGTTAGTTTTTAGGTTAGATTAAATTATAACTTAGTTCATCAAAGTTACTTGTTAAATTACAACTTAGGTACTATCTTACTTCATAGTGGCATTTGTACAAACAATTGGTGTTCTAACTTTTATTCTTTACCAAAATAAAGAAAGCATCATCTAATTGTAAAGAATTAAAGATTGAATCCTCTAATCAATTATCCAATCTATGTTCATTAAATAGCTTCCCATACCTTTGCCTTCCTTAGGTTTTTGGACATCCTTCCTCCTTAATTCTTCACGTGAACTTCCAAGGTATAAGCCTTTGTTTTGCTTTTTGGTGAAATATAAAGTGGAAGGGTTTTTTGGGTGGAGTTTGCACGTGAAACTCCCTTAAGGACAGCCACCAATTTCAGTTCCTATCATCCTTTTATAGGATGACTAAGCTTGGAAATATCCAAGTGCTAGCTTTCTACTTGGTTTGCTCTCATTGGCTAGCCTTTCCTAATCTTCCAAGTGGCCTAGTTTCTACACCCTTCTCTCTTTCTCTTCTCTTTTACGTGGACTGCCAAGGCTTGGAGTGCAATCCTCTTTTGCTTCTCACGGTGGAATGCTAGCTTTTGGAAAAAAATCTACAATTATCTTCTTAAGCTATCATTACTTGACTTTCCACTAGTTTCTTTTCTATTGGCTAGTGAATATTGTGCATCCAAGTGTCCAAGTCTTGAAGATTCTTCACTCTTCTCCTTTGTGGCACGTTGGCTTTCCTTGCTTGGAGAGCAATCTACAATTGCTTCTTTGCTTTTACATGAGAATGGCTAGTTTTGCTACAAATTTTCTTCTAAAATCCCGTTTTACTAAAATACTTGTTCTGGATTTGTTAACCGTTGGATTTCCTTGAAATTTTAAAGGTATACTCCTATCTCATATATCTAATATTTTGACCGTTGGATCTTTGAACTAATGTGTATAATTTCATCCGTGTCTAAAGGAGTTAAGAGAAGGTTTTCTTTTAAAAATATCTTCTTAAGTCATCATTACTCACTTTCCATTTGCTTGATTTTTATTGGCTATTGATTCCTTATTTCCCAAGTGTCTAATTTTCACATTCTTCTTCATGTTATCCATAGGTTTGCTAGCTTGAGGAGTAATCTTCACAAGTTTTTCCATAATATCCTAATTTATGCTAACGTGAATTTTATCTTGCTTCTTATTGGTCCAATTTGTCTTTAATTATTAAAATTACAAAACTAACTTATTTGAAGAAATTCATTCCTTTCATAATTAGTAGAAAACTCTAAAGATTATAACAATCTTTTCTATACAATTTTCTAAAGTCCATAATAGCCTTAAATTGAATCATTTCCCCAATACTTATCAAAATTCCTAAAAATTCAATTTGATGATTTCTTGTTATCTTTTAGGTTAATATTTAGTTATCTAAAAGTATTTTATCCATTCTCCAGGTCTCCACAAAATTACTAAAGTCATCTGGGCATTTTTGATCTAAAGGGCATTTTGGTAATTTACCATCCTCGGGACGTGATGGTAATTATCCAATTTGTTCAAGGGTATTTATGGAACTTCTTCCTAAAATATCTCACTAAAATATCTAGGGTATTTTGGTTATTCTCAAAAATATCCAGGGGCATAATTGTCATTTTCATCATAGGGGCATATTTGTCATTTTGAGATTGTTCAGGGGTATTTCTGTAATTGTCACCCTAAGGGTATTCTTGTAATTTCTATTTCATAGGAAGGGTGATATAGTCCTTATCCTTCCTACAAAATAATCTTTTGTGTTGCCTCTTATTAACATTTTACCCTAGTAATTGACTGTAATTCTCAAAATTTTGGGGTGTTACAGCTACTATCTAATGCTTGTTGATTTTATATAATTAACTCGCCCTTGCTTTTATTGTACCGTGTGGTTGGTACCTATGATGATCGCGAACTTTTGCTCGTGTGAGCAGACGAGCAGTAGTAGGTGACTCTGGAGGGAGAATTCTTTTTGGTTGGAGCCGCCAAGCTGACGTGATGACGTTAGAGTTCTTTTTGGGAAAGAGTTGTGTTTTGTTAATCAACTCTTTCTTAGTTAGTTCTTTGACCTTTTGTTCGATATGTAATTTTAGGTATATATACATGTAAAACTAAAGAAAGCTCTAACATGTGGATGACATGTACTGATTTAATATATATGTACATATGTGTTTAATTATGTAATTGTAATATGTGTATGATAATTGTATTATCGCGCAAAATTTACTACCATTTTCATAATCGAATTAATGTAGTTTTTTATTAAAATTGAGATATGCACAATTAAGAGTTAGTGATATCGTATTGACGAGGCGGGTCGTTACAATAGTGAGTGAGGGCCAGAGCGACATCGTGAGGGCTAGAGAGACACCACGAGGGTCGAGAGTGAGAAAGCCGACAATGAGGAGTGAGAAAGGTTCAAGTGACAATGAGAAATGTTGCAAACTAAGGGAGTTGAGGGTTTAGGAGCCAGCGCAATAATTTATAAAAGATCCAACAACATTGATGTTTTTGAAAAAATCGATGTTGTTGGATTTAACTTAACATTGGTTTTTTTTTTAAATCGACATTAAGTTAAATCTAGTAACATCAAATTTTTCAAAAACCGATGTTAAGTTACTTCCAGTATCATCAGTTTTTAAAAAAATTGATGTTAACGATATCCCTTTATTTACAAAAATGCCACTGTGAGTAATTTAACATCAATTTTTCTTATAACCGATGTTAAATTTTCGATGTTGAAAGTATATTTTGTAGTAGTGTCCATAAACCTTATTTAGTATTCTAATGAGTTCACTTAATTTGACAACATAAAAATAAAGCCCATTAATGATAAATAATCATTATAATTGTCTTAAATATTAACTCATTAATTATTAAAACACAAAATTAACACAAAATTCCAACATTTTTCTTCTATGTATATTGTTTTATCTATAAAATTTAAATTTAATACTTTATTTAAAAAATTTAATATTACTTCCACTTCAACCAACAATTTATTAATTTTTTCTGTTATATTGATACATCATACTATTAGTATAAACTTCCAATGTTTTCTATTCATAGCTTTATGATAAACAAATACTATATCAAGAGAAGTAATCATAATACCTAAGTTTTTTAATAGGTATCTCTTTAAGTAAGAGCAATGAAGACCTAATCTAGGCCGGTGTTTAGGGCCTGATAACAATAGCAACACAGCCTAAATAAAAGTTAATGACCTCCGAGGGAGAGGGAGGATGTAACACCCCGTGTGCACCCGGTGTATTAACATTCATAATATCAGATTAGCGCTTAAAACTTTATTTAAATACATAGCGGAAGCATATCGAACCGAATTTCTTGATTACATTATGTATGGAACATAAAAAAAAACATCACACAGTATCATAAAACAAGCCCCTGCTGATCCAGTATAACTCAAAACATAAAATCAGGAGAAATCATCATCAAATACACATGACAACAGTTTTGTACATATATACATCTTAGAGTTCAAACCACACCTGTGGTTATACAAAAGAATATGTACAGCATAACAGGTGTGCACACACACCATGTCCCCACACAAGGAAAACAAAACAGGCATCAACCAAGATGCTTCACTTCACTCTTCAACTGCAGCCCGTAGCCATGCAGTAACCTCTACTAGGCCCTCCTGGCCTGTGGCCGCTCTTCTCTGCTAGAAGAATCACCTGTAAAACCACAGCCCCAACAGGGGTGAGATAAACATCTCAGTAAACTCAGGGTTCTTGGAGGTATTCCCTCCCCCTGGCTCACCTCCACACACACGAAGATACTAAAACCATAAACATAGCATAAAATCTCATTCTGGCTCTCATAACCAGCTCACAGAGGTACCATAACATGAGTGTCATCCACTAGACACTTTCCACATTAGAGAGGCACCGCCTCATGAAACTATATAAAACATTGCCTGAGAAAACCACTCAGGACTTCACACATCCAGATATGGCTCTTCTAAGAGACTCTCATCCCCTCGGGATACCTTCTCTTAGAGATACAACATATCTATAACCATCCTGGCCTGGGAAAGATCATCCGTCAAGGGCACTCAATTCCCAGGGCTTTCACACTCTTTCTACCTAAGGAAGATCATCCACTCGGGCACTCATTCACTCAGGTTTCTCATACACTGCCTGAGAGAGATCATCCACACAGGGGCACTCATCCCTCAGGTCTTCCAGTCCAATGCCTGAGAGAGATCATCCATACAGGGCTCTCATCCCTCAGGACTTTCAGTCCGCTGCCTGAGAGAGATCATCCACTAAGGGGCACTCATCCCTCAGGACTTCCATTTCCACTGTCTGAGAGAGATCATCCATACAGGGCACTCATCCCTCAAAACATCCGATTTCACTGCTTGAGAAAGATCATCCATACAGGGCACTCATTCCTCAGGACTTCATGGCACCTCCCAAGGAAGATCATCCTCCCGAGCACTCATTCCAAGGGAGTCCACAGAACCTATTCTACTGGCCAGAGAATCTCATTTAATCTAATACTATCACAGTATCCACTTAATCTCAATCACAGACCACTACCATGGTCTTTATCTCATCAACATACATAGAACACTATCACAGTGTTCATCATTCACAAGAGTCCAAAACCAATCACACCTGCGCCCACAGGCATATCATTCTCATAACACTATCTCAGTGTCTATAATCTATGCTCAGATACTCACATCATAACACCCTCATGGTGTTTAGCTATAATTAATCAACAACAAGCCACAATGGCCTTTCTTTCAGCAGTACACACACACATATATATATGTGTATATATATCTCATACAATATCAATTTCATGGCATAACAAGCCATCACCCACTCGGGTGGTGAAACAAGAGCAAGGGAACATCCCCAAGAACGATGAGCTTACTTGGCAAAGCCGTGCTCTGCAGCTCCACTCCTTGAGCGATGGCTGTGTCACTGACACCCACGGTGTCAAGCCCTAACAAAGCATACAACGCATATCACAGACCATTCATCATACAAACATGCACAAGGTCATCAAGCAGTCCTCAACTGCCAAAAATAAAGGAACCTCAGTCCTTTCCATGACCTCTAAGTCACCTAACTTAAGGTTCATCAAGCTCATCTGTCACAAGCCCTTCCATAGACCCTCAGTGGTCTATTTTAGCTTAACCATGGCATCGGAGTTCCCACAGACTCAATACAAGCCATCCACAATGAGCTCAAAGCTCACACAACCCAACAACTCAGGGGTTTCCATAGGGCTTGAACGGTCTATATCACAAGACACCGTTCCCATGGCCTCTCAGGCACATCAAACCCATCAACAAGGCTCTTGCATGTCTCAATATCAAGTGACTCAGTCCAAGTCACACATGCACAACCTAGAGCCAAAACCAACATTCACCAAAACACAAACCAAGAGCTAATCCTTCATCCTCTCGTCATTCTAAACATATCTCTCTAAAGGACCCAGAGCTAATTCTAGCTCTATCACAAGTGGGTCACTATTCACTAAAAACCCTAACTCTTAAATCAACCAAGGAATCTCGAGTTTCTTACCTCAAAGATGACAAGGAAGGCCCAAGGACGACTCCCCCAAACTTGGGTATCCACGAATCGCCGCCGTTCCTCGCCGAACTCGAGTTCTATGAACTTCCCTTGAGAAAGGGATTCTCAAAATGAGTGGGTTTTAAGGGAAAAAGAGGAAGGATTCAAGCTCACCAAGTGTTTTCCAACAAGAATGGTGTTTAACGGACTTGTTTTGGTGAACTATGGTGAAGAAATGAAGCTTGGAGCTTCAACAATGGAGGAAGGGCGTTCAGAGGAGGAAGAAAACTGGTTTTTGGCCCAAATCTCGTAAAAATGGCCTTTTATAGGCCTCCAACGCGCACTCCCACGCTAGGCTCCCACGCTACCGGCGTGGCATTCCAGTGGAAAATGGCTTTCTGGAGCACTTCCCACGGCATTCCAGTGGAAAATGGCTTTCTGGAGCACTTCCCACGCTACTGGCGTGGCTCCTTCAATTCTAATTCTGTCGCTAAATCCGTCACTAATTCTGTTGCTAATTTCGTCACTAACGCTTTTTCTGACGGAATATAGCAAATTTAAACTTTTCTTCCTTTTTCTCTTATTTACTAAACCTAGGTTATTATAGAGGATGTATATTTGATTTGGGTGACGGCCTATAGAGGAGATGGACCATTGTCTAATATGGTCTTTAGAATTTAGATTAATTGACGGATTTTTCTTCCTACACTATATGTATTTCAACATACACTATATTGTAATAGTGTATTTCCGGAAATACCCCTTTCACTTAGGTTTAATTTTGAAATTAGACTGAGTTTCACTTTGCGCCTTCTGACTTCCGTTTCTTCTCTTGTTCTCGCATTCTTCTTCTCAGTCGTTGTGGGCGCTGACAGTGGTGTGACTAGTCGCGTGCGTGGTGGGCGTAAAAGAGGAGGTGGTTGGTGGTTCTATTTGCGGCGTCCGCGGCGGATTTTGCTTCACGGTGACCGGTGAGCATGTCAGACCATGGGTTGTATAATACAGATTGGAGAATCCGTGGGTTGGATACGGATTAGGCAATCCGTAAGTAGGGATTGGGAGGATACGGATTAAGCAATCCGTGTGAGTGTCACGGATTAAATAATCCGTAAGAGGTTTATGGATTATACAATCCGTAAGCTTCTTACGGATTGCCTAATCCGTAAGACTCATATAGATTGTGTCATCCGTACAACTCTTACGGATTGTGTAATCCGTAAGAAGCTTACGGATTAGGTAATCTGTATGACTCTTACGGATTGTGTAATCTGTAACATTCACACGGATTGCTTAATCCATATCCTCCCTACGGATTGTATAATCCGTATGCTCTATTTTTTAAAAATTAGTGAAAATTGCTAGGGTACAACATGTAAGAGCTTTTCAACATTATTATGGGTAATTTGAGAAAGTACAATGAAGTGATTTGGTAAATGTGGTATGGAATATTGAATTTAGTCTTATTTTATTTGTGACAATAACTTATTAAATGAATTTAGTATTTCATTTGGCTAATTGGTTAAGAGAAATTGTGTGTGAACAGTTGAGAGAATAGGAACATGAGTAGCGAACTGTTGATAAAATTTATGCCTTGCAAGGTTTTACCTAGTTTTAGAAGTTGGTCATATAGTTTCACCTTGCAAGCTTTCACCTAGAATAGGAATTTTAAAATTGTTGTGTTGTTATTTGATGCGTTGCATTTGATGTGAGGTTTTTCATGTTAATATTCATGCAAGTTTTGCATGCATTTTGAGTGTCTTAGGTGTGCTTGGAACTCTTTAGGTGTTGTTATTTAACCGTTAGTTTCATTAAATTTGATAGTTAAGTCACTTGGAACTCTTTAGGTGTGCTTTTGTGTGTTAATTGATTGTAGTGACAATTATAAATGGATGATTAATATTTGGAAGTTGTAGTTTAGGTGTTTGGACTGAATTGGCTGAGCTTTTTGATATCATTATTCAAATTATGTTGAAGTTCAACTAATGACAAAGTTAGAAATGGTAGTTTGTTCAAGACATATTGGCCACAAGGCTATGTATTTGTTTTGTGTTAGTCATTGTTCATGCAAGATACTTGGGTGGGCTATATTCACTGTTTTGTGTTATTCATTGTTGTTGAAAGATTGATGTCAAGCACAGTGATACCTGTGAGAGGCATTGTTAGTGCAAGATACCTCTGTGTTGGCTATACATGTGTTATCCAGATTTCAAAAATCAATTCATTTGTTTTATTTATTTTGATGCGTATGTCTCAAAAATTTATCAACTGAATAAGCTGTTGGATTATTATTGGTATAGGATATGGTGAAGACATTAAACTTGCGTAAGAATCTGGATAGAGCTGTTGATGCGGAGGAAGGCGTTGCACGCCGAAGGCCTACCGCCTCTGCTCGTAGACGATGAGCAACTGGTCCTGTTGTTGAGGAACCAGTTGTTGAGGACGTGCAGGTGCAGGTAGACACTACACATGTCGGAGATGACATAGGTGGCCAGTGTGAAGGATTTCCAGGTGGTCTGGAAGACCCTTCCATTCTGAAAGGCTATGGTAACCACATTGCCCTTAGAGTCTGGGCCGGAGAGGTAATTTGACGCCAAAGTATATCCTATAATGAATAACACTAAAGTGAAAAGTTGATGTCCTCTGACAACCATTTTTTTGCAGGATAGTCCTGAGCTTAAATTGGCCTTTCACGGACGCAAGGTTGCGAAATTTGGGCCCCCCGCACCTGAGATTGAAGGACTGGTCGGTTGTACTGGGTTAAGCCCACTGATATCATTCTCGGTCGAGACTGGAGACAGGGGATTGATATCCGCCTTTGTGGAGAGGTGGCACCTAGAGACCAGTAGCTTTCACCTGCCCATCGGAGAAGTGACCCTGACACTAGATGATGTTGCTTCTCTGTTGCACTTGCCTGTGATGGGAGCTTTCCAGACCTATGATGCAGTTTACGTGGGGGAGGCCATCACATTATTGGTGGAATTGCTTGAGGTGACAATGGCCGACGCGCATGCTGAGACCGAACAATGCCATGGGGCATATGTTTGACTGTCGTGACTTCGAGACCTGTATGCTGAGAAGATCCATGCCAGGCAGTGGGTTGTAGTGGCCAGAGCATATTTGCTCCACCTCTTTGGTTGCACACTCTTTGCGAACAAGAGTGCCACACACATCAGTGTGGTGTTCTTGAATGCTTTTCGTGACTCAGATCAATCAGCGGGGTATTGTTGGGGTGCGGCGGCTTTGGTCCACATGTACGACAACTTAAACTATGCATGTCAGCATCACGGAGAGGGTCATGCGGAAATTTGGATTTGTTTAGCAAATTCCTGAGTTCCAGCAGTGTGACACTCCTTCCCATGAGGAGGTTGACGACCTATGGACCCACTTCGCCGAGCATCTTGTCCCCATCGGAGAGTTGGCGAGTTAACCCAGTCAGTGCGTTCGTGGCTATATGGAATGGTTTTATCGTATATCCCATCCATTTGCC
>QARZ01040902.1:132516-153870 GCA_013407115.1 Glycine latifolia
TCCAATGAGCAGACTCAACCCTGCGTTTAACAAACACACATTAATACTAGTAAATTCTCCAATTCAATTACACCACAAAGTAATGACATTAAAAACTTGGACTACCTGTTAGTGGTGGTGTTCCCCAAATGCATCACTTTATTTGTCCATGCGGTTACAAATCTTTCTTTGTGAGGATGCAACCATGTGTCTTTCACATAATCAACAAACGTCGGCCATGGCGAACAAGCAATCTCAAACTTGGTAAGGCAATCAGCATATTGCTTCTCAGTACCACAATCAATAAGACTCCCCCATGCTCCCAGGACATAGTCCCAAGCGTTCTTTTGTCTAATAAAAGTTTTACATTTTGCCTTAACATTCTTGTCAATGTGAAACTGACACAATAAATTCGTTGCCTCAGGGAAAACTATTTTGATGGTATTGATTAATGCTGAATCTCTATCAGTAACAATGACAGCTGGGAAAAATTCACGTTTCAAGAATATCCCTTTGAACCGTTCAAGGGCCCACACAACATTGTTAACACGCTCCGCCTCTAAATAGGCAAATGCGGCAAAAAATGTCATGCCAGTGGGTGTTACACCAACAATGTCCAGCAAAGGAAGTCTGTACCTGTTTGTTTTGTAAGTACTGTCTATGCAGAACACTATATGATATGCATTGCACAATTTGACTGCATCTGGATGTGCCCAAAATAGGTCACGTACAACATTATCTTCCTTCAATCTATGCCAATGAATATAGCAGTCGCGTTGAAGAAGCTTCATTAATTGTTGCATTTCAGTATTATTGCCTCTAATACGCGTCCAGTATGCATATCTTGCATTGTAAAGTTGCTTTAAACTTGTATAACTGTTGGCATTATGATCTTTCAAAGTTAACATAATATTTTTTGGTTTGACCATGGACTTTGTCATATCAGCAACAACGATTTTCTCCTCCTCAGTTAGTCGACCAGCATATGGGTGACCATACAATGAAGTAGCCAAAGCATGATTATGACTGCTACATATTACTTTTACAATCCACCCTTCACCTCCTGAGACTGGTTTGGCTCTTAGCTTAAAAGGACATTCACATTTTCTCGTGCTAGTAGTTGACAGTACCAATCCTTTTCTCCATGATCTATACTTCCCGCTCCTTTCACAACCAATTAAAACATACGACGGTGTTCCCAGCTTGCCATTTGCCATGCCACTCCGCATTATCATAGCTACAAAACAATTCTCATACGCAACTGTGCGAGCCCATTTCAATACGTCCTCACGGGAATCAAACACCTACCAAAAAGGAGAATTCATTTTTAATCAACTAAAATGATTCTTTTAACAACTTAAACTATTGTCCAATTCATACCCATACCTGAGATGTACTGAAAGCAGCAGAACAATCAACTAAAACATTATCATTTTCTGGGGCATCATTTTCTTCTTCAATGTCTTCATTCATAATATTATCATCAGACATAACACTCTCATACATCCAGTCTTCGTAGTTCATCTTTACAAATCAAAACAGTTTCTTACGTAGACAACCAACAATTACGCAAACTCATAATTTTAACAACAATGAAGTCATAAAATATTACAAATTACACACAAGCATATCATGTTAATTATGTAACTTATCCAACCTCATTCATCCTCAAAATTTACAAGACGTAACCTAAACCCTAAACAAAATACTTTTTACACTTAATAATAATTTATTATGATAATTTTTAAAATTATTTTTTCTGAAATTTGGTAAAAAAACCCATACGGATTATACAATCCGTATGGTTCATACGGATTATGCAATCCATATGAACCATACGGATTGTATAATCCGTATGCTTCTTAACAGATTGTAAAATCCGTAAGAACCATACGGATTACATAATCCGTAAGAAGCATACGGATTACATAATCCGTATGTTCCATTAAACTACTTTACGGATTGTATAATCCGTATCATGTATATGGATCAATCAATCTGTGCGCAGTAAAAAAAAGCAGCTACAGTACATACACTTACCTCGACGCCACCACGACAACAACCACCAACCACCACTACTACGAATGCAACTAAAATGCGGATCACCCAAACGAAGAACACAGCAAACCAAACCGGAATACCACAGCAGGAGCACGAGGGATATTTTTATCCTTAATATTTTACTGCAAGGGCATTTTTGCTATTAAAACAAAATATATAGTGCATGTTGAAAAACATATAGTGCAGGAAGAAAAATCCTTAATTGACAAGGTTAGAATCCATGTTCTGTTTTTGAACAAAAACAAAAAATAGTATCCATACTCTGTAACAGTTTTTCTTCAACTCTCTTTTCTTAAAACAGGAGGAGGTGGGGTAGTAGAGGGAATCCATTTTTCTCTTTCGGCATCTAAGTGTTCTGCACTAATCATTATTAGACTGCGATTATTAATGAGTTGAGCCTGTAATGTCTTAATAAAGGAATCAACTTAACTGTGCGTAAAGAAGCCTTAGATGACCCACTTAGATCTTCTATTTGCACGCGGGAGTGTCATTCTTTTTAGATTACTATTCGCATTCCTTCCTTTAAAATTTAAAGAAAGCCGTAACCCAAAAGTGAAACCAAATCATAGCAATTATTTTAGGAAGCATGCAATGAGCAAACTTTTGTAGCTTATA
Organism: Glycine latifolia; assembly: GCA_013407115.1. Classification (NCBI taxonomy): domain Eukaryota; kingdom Viridiplantae; phylum Streptophyta; class Magnoliopsida; order Fabales; family Fabaceae; genus Glycine; species Glycine latifolia. The sequence continues at coordinate 135,172 of QARZ01040902.1, forward strand.
CTAGAGTTGCTACTTGCTGGTCTATCTAAAACCATTATTACGAAAAATAGTAAATCTCATCATCAATTCTTTAAGTTGGTCTTACTAATATATATTAAAAAATGATAAATTTTATTAAAAACGGATTAATTTATTACTTTAGAATATAAAAATGTATAGTATATGCTTTTTAACGAAAAAATATTATTACTTCTAAATGTTTATGATTAATTCTAATGCCTTGTAATATAAAGATTAATTCTAATGTTAACAAAACTGTTAAGCAAAAAATCTTTTGCTAGTGCTCGTCAAACAAAATGTCATTTTCAATTCATTAACAGAAAAAAAACCATTTCATTATCATATTAGTATTACCCATTTATTAAAATGGGCCAGTAAATGATTACCTTCGAATGATATTCTTTTAGAGTAGGTGGGGGCTGTCTTATGTTAATAACGTGTCATATTATAGCCTCAGGCAATGTCAAAGTTCGAAAATTGTTTAGCATTTAAAACTCATTGATTTAACTCTATAGTTTATAGTGTAAGACAACAGATATCTCCTTTTATGGTCTCCCTGCTCCAGTGCTACCTCTCTTCAGTAGTAGTATTTGGAGCAAGGGTACGTGAGTATGATTATTGATTACCATCAATGTCCGTCTATTCTCTCTTATTCTAATAAGTTGAACTGTAACATAGCGTTTCTATCGTACCAAAACAGTGGTCAGAAGTCACAACCACTAAACCAATTCATAATTTATACATTTTCAAACAATAAAACTAAAAGTATGCAATTCCACTGTTTGATTAAATAACACTTGATTAAAGTTCTTTCATTAAATTATTATCTACTTTAATTTCCTGCCAATCTTAATAACAAGTTCGTGGAAAGGCATGTCGGTGTGTTCTACTTATATGGATTATTATGGACTTACATTGTAGGCCATCATAAGTCGCGTGTTTTAGCCTTAGTTTTTGTCTAATCTTGCTTTAGTTTCTGGGTCTTTTGAAATATTTTATTATTAGAGAGTTTTTGAATCTTTGACAAAGAAATTAGGCATGTCGAATTTTAGCCTGATGGAGGTCCAAGATAAGCTAAAAGTTTAGAAGAAGAGCTTGAAGCACTTCCTTTGGTGAGTTTCAATGGACCAATGACAAGAGCTAGGACTCAAGCACTTCAAGACTACATTCAAGCTAACTTGGGCAAGCATGAAGTGGCACACCAAATCAAGGATACAAGAGCTGTATTTTGATGTCTTAAATCCAATTTAATTCAATAAATTTCAGCACTTGTTAGAAGAAATTCAATAAAACAATTGTAAATAGGTTGCTACTATTTTAATCGATTATTTTAACATTGTAATCGATTATAGCATTTCAGTTGCAAACAGAAACAAAGGCCTTACTGCTTTAATTGATTAAATGACTAGTGTAATCAATTATTTCAGTTCTTGACTACTTTAATCGATTACAAGAGTGAATTAATCGATTATTCCAGTCAGAGGTTGCAACTGCACATGTTTGGGAAGCCAATGGACACTTATGGAAAGCTTGCACTTCAAGCTTCATTTAGGCTTCATTTCAATTTGTATTTTCTTACATTTCAGTGACATTTAGCTTGTAATTTTGTGGTCTATATAAAATGTCAAAACTGAATGTAACTAACTTTGGTTCATTAATACAATTTCTGAAAATTGTTGTGAGAGTTTCTCTCTTGTTCTTATTCAAGAACTTCTTGAGTCTTATCAATGGCTTCCCAATGCTATTGTGGTGATTCTTCCTAGACTTATTGGAAAGCTTCTCCATGGTGTCTTCAACTTCATCCCTATCATTTCTTCCATCTTCCATTTTTTGCAATTTAAACTTCTAAAACAGCCCCAATTCAAGGAGTGCTGGAAGCTTATGTGTTCTTGAGGTTTGCTTGAAGCTTAGGTTCTACTGCAAGGTAGATTTGGGAAAACTTAATGACTATGGGTTCAGCTGTTACATTATGTGGTATCTAGAGCCTAATCCTTGTAGAATTCTTCTTCAAGTTCAGTTTTAGAACTTCTTCAAAGGTAAAATTTTGCATCCAATCCAAAAATGAAAATCCATTTCAATTCCTTGTTTCTTGTTGTTTTCCTTTGATTCTTGGTGGTGTGGGCTTGTTGTGTGTTCAGCCACAAAACCTTAGTGTTTTCTTCAAGTTCTATGTGAATTCTTGTTCTTATGTTCTTCATGTTCTTCATGAGTTCTTGATATCTTTCTAATTTTCTAGCCTTGATTCTTGTCAACTTGTGTTAGTGTTGTTTGTGTGTTGTATAACCACTTGTTTTGATTCTACTCTCATGCCTAAACTAAATTGAGTTGTTAGAAGCAAATTTTACAATTGTTATACATCATATTTTAGTGTTTCATTGAATTTCTTTAAGGATTTTTTAACTTGTTCAAAAGAAAAACAAAAGCTGAAAAAAAAATTGTGAAAGAAACAATCCAAAAGCAAAAGAAAAATACATCCAGTGTACAGCCAAAGACATTATTGATTAGTGGCTGGAAAAAGTAAAATAAAAACAGAATTTAGAAGCAAATTACAAATTACAAGTTCCAAAAATTTCCTTTGAACAACAAAATCAAGTGAACTTGTATAACATGCAAATTAGATGAAATTTGGCTTCTAGCAATTGAATTCACTTGCCATATCCTCCTTGTGCAGTTTGGTACAGCCATAGTATTCCTTGAGTTGTCTCATTAAATTCCAATTTGAGTTGTGTTTTTCTAAATTTTGCTTTGTTGCTTGTCTCTTCAAATTTCCAAGGTTTTGTCTTAGAGTTTTCTTGTTCTTTGGACTCTTGAGTCTAGCCTAGAATCATTTCCTATTTCACTATAGTAAAGAGGCTTGATTTGATTAGAAGTTTTTTCTTAAGAACTATACAGAGGAATAAGAGTGGAAAAAGACAAGATAGAACATTATAGAAAGAGCCTAGACTAAAAGTGTGCAAACACTTAGAGAGTGGTGAGAATTTCTTTATATACTTGTGTTTTGCTAACCATTTTTTTTTTTTAAGGATGAGTTCAAGTGGAGGAGAAGCTTTGTCACCTAGGACCTCTAGGTTGATGAAAGGCATGACAAAACAAATGAAAGACTTGAAAATAGAATTGCAAACCAATATAGATGCAAGGTTTGGAGAGTTTCAAAAGGAGACCCAAAGGAGGAGTCATCCAATGGAAAGTGTGGAGGGAGAGGCTCATAATAGTAGGAGATTGAGTGAGTATGCTTCTTCTTATAGAGGAAATTATTATGATGAGAGGCGTGAGAGGGAGGATTGGAGAGAAAATAATAGAAGAGAAAATAATAATAGAAGAGAAAATCATAGGAGATACAATCCTAGGAGGCAAAATAGAGATGATGAAGATTAGAGGGTTAGAAGAGAAGAAAGAGATGAGAGGAATTGAGGATTGAATGGAGTGAAAATAAAAATTCAAAAATTCCTTGGCAATAATGATCCAGAAGAGTATTTTGAGTGGGAGATGAAAGTAGAACAAAGTTTCTCATGCCAACATTGTGAGGAAGAATAGAAAGTTACTCTAGCAACTTTGGAGTTTGGTGGTTATGCTTTGATATGGTGGAACCAAATTCAAGTAGATATAGGGAGGATGAGGAGACAAAGAGTAAATTGTTGGGATGACTTGAAGGCATGCTTGAGAGGAAGATTTGTTACAACTTATTATGCAAGAGAAGTCCATAAAAAGCTTCAAAGACATTTCCAAGGTTACAAGAGTGCTGATGAATATTATAAGGAAATGGAATTGATGATGATAAGGGCTGAAATTGTGGAGGTTCAAGAAGCAACAATGGCTAGATTCCTTCATGGCTTGAATAGAGAAATTCAAGATGTGATGGAGCTACATTCATCTGCAACAATTGAGGAGCTAGTCCACAAAGCTTAAAGGGTGGAGCAACAACTAAAGAGGAGAAAAGCCTCCAAATTCTCAAATGGGGCTGCAACTTCCAGCTGGAAGGACAAGCCTAAAAAGGAGGTTCCTCATGAGAAAAATAAAGAAGAAAAGGTGGGAAGCTCAAGCAAAAAAAATTGTGGAGCCAACTCCAAGAAGATCAAGCAATATCAAGTGTTTTAAGTGTCTTGGCAAGGGTCACATTGCTTCTCAATGTCCTAACAAGAGGACTATGATTTTGCTTGAGGATGGATGCATAAGGAGTGAGTTTTCAAGTGACTCAAATAGTTCTTCAAGTGAAGAAGAAAAAGAACTCACATTAGTAGAGACCGAAGAGGGTGATCTCTTGATGGTAAGGAGAATGTTGAGCAATTTTTGCCTAGAAAAAGAGGAAAGTCAAAGAGAAAATATTTTTTACACAAGGTGCTTGGTTAAAGACAAGGTATGCTCACTTATCATTGATGGTGGGAGCTGTACCAATGTTGCTAGTACAAGACTTGTGGAGAAATTACACTTGCCAACCACAAAGCATCCAAAGCCATACAAGCTACAATGGCTTAGTGAAAGTGGAGAAGTGGTGGTAAATTCTCAAGTGCTCATTCCTTTTTCTATTAATGCTTATCATGATAATGTTCTTTGTGATATTGTTCCAATGGAGGCTGGTCATATCCTTCTTGGTAGACCATGGCAATATGATAGAAAAGTGATACACAATGGCATGGAGAACACTTTTGAGTTTGAGCACCTAGGCAAGAAAATTATTTTGAGGCCTTTGACTCCTAGACAAGTGTTTGAGGATCAAATAAAGATGAAATAAAAAAGGATTGAGGAATTAAAAAAAATACTGCACCTAAAAAAGAGAAAAAAAGTGAGATGCCAAAGAAAAAAAATAGTGAGAAAAAAGGAAAGGAAAAAGAAAATGATAACAAAAAAATTCATGAGATTAAAGAGAGCTTGTTCTTGAGTGAAAAGCAAATTAAGAGAGTGTTATTGGCACAACAACCTCTTTATTATATGCTTCCTAACTCTCTTTGTTTACATGCTGAAAATGAAGGTGAAAAATTGCCCAAAGCTATGCAATCTCTTTTGGAAGAGTATCAAGATGTCTTTCCAAAGGAAGTGCCTAATGGCTTGCCTCCCTTGAGAGGCATAGAGCATCAAATTGATTTGATTCCAGGTTGTGCACTCCCTAATAGGCCAGATTATAAGACTTCACCAATGGAAGCAAAAGAGATACAAACACAAGTGGAGAAGCTACTTAAAAAAGGGGTGGATCCGTGAGAGCATGAGCCCTTGTGCTATGCCTATTATTCTTGTGCCTAAGAAGGAGGGAACTTGGAGAATGTGTACAGATTGTAGGGCAATCAACAACATCACCATAAGGTATAGACATCCCATCCATAGACTTAATGATCTTTTAGATGAATTGCATGGTGCTACTATTTTCTCTAAAATTGATCTTAAGAGTGGTTATCATCAAATAAGGATGAGGGAAGGGGATGAATGGAAAACGGCTTTCAAAACAAAATTTGGACTTTATGAATGGTTAGTTATGCCTTTAGGTTTGACTAATACACCTAGTACCTTTATGAGACTTATGAATCATGTTCTTAGACACTTTACAGGCAAATTTGTGGTTGTGTACTTTGATGACATTCTTGTTTATAGTGCCAATTTAAATGATCATTTAATGCATGTTAAGAGTGTCTTGGAGGTGCTTAGAAAGGAAACCTTGTATGAAGAAATTGATAAATGTTCTTTTTGCACTTCACAAGTTGTATTTCTAGGTTTTGTAGTAGGTGCTCAAGGAGTCCAAGTGGATCAAGAGAAAGTGAAAGCCATCATGGAGTGGCCAACTCCTACAAGTGTGAAAGATGTTAGAAGTTTTCATGGTTTGGCAAGCTTTTATAAGAGATTTGTCAAGGATTTTAGCACCATTGCTTCTCCTTTGAATAAATTGATGAAGAAACCCGTGAGCTTCTCTTGGAAGCAAGAGCATGAAATTGCTTTCCAAACATTGAAGGATAAATTGTCTCATGCACCCATTCTTGCATTGCCTAATTTTAATGGTTCTTTTGAATTGGAATGTGATGCATCTAATGTAGGCATTGGGGGGGTTTTAATTCAAGATAAACATCCTATTGCTTATTTTAGTGAGATATTGAAGGGTGCATGTTTGAACTATTCCACTTATGACAAAGAATTGTATGCAATTGTTAGAGTCTTGCAAACTTGGCAACATTATCTTTTACCTAAGGAATTTGTGATACATAGTGATCATGAATCCCTTAAATATTTGAAAAGTCAAGGGAAACTCAACAAAAGACATGCTAAGTGGGTTGAGTTCATTGAGCAATTTCCTTATGTAATTAAACACAAGCAAGGAAAGTTGAATGTGGTGGCGGATGCCTTTTCAAGAAGACATTGTTTGATTTCTATGCTTGAAACTAAATTGATTGGTTTTAATCACATAAATGAATTGTATGCAAGTGATCATGACTTCTCTAGTATTTTTGCTTTGTGTGAGAAAGGGGATCATCAAGGATATTTTAGACATGATGGTTTCTTGTTCAAGGAAAAGAGATTATGTGTTCCTAAAAGCTCTTTTGAGAGAACTTTTCATTAGAGAAGTTCATGAGAATAATTTGATGGGGCACTTTGGTGTGGACAAAATTTTGGCTATTTTATATGAACATCTCTTTTGGCAAAAAATGAGGCATGATGTGCATAAGCTTATTTCTCAATGCATTACTTGTCATCAAGCTAAATCTAGATTAATGCCTCATGGTTTGTATACACCTTTGCCTATTCCTAACTCCCCTTGGGTTGACATTTCTATGGATTTTGTGCTTGGCCTTCTAAGATCCAAGAGGGAAAATGATTCTATCTTTGTTGTTGTTGATAGGTTTTCAAAGATGGCACACTTCATTCCTTGTCAACAGAGTGATGATGCTTGTGAAGTAGCCAATCTTTTCTTCAAGGAAGTGGTGAGACTACATGGATTGCCAAGAAGCATAGTCAGTGATAGAGACACAAAGTTCCTTAGCCACTTTTGGAAAATGTTGTGGGGTAAGCTTGGTACAAAACTCTTATTTTCATCAACTTGTCACCCACAAACGGATGGCCAAACCGAGGTGGTTAATAGAACATTGGGACAACTCCTTAGGTGCTACATCAAGGATAATTTGAGAACTTGGAAGGAGTGTCTACCTCACATTGAGTTTGCTTACAATAGAGTAGTTCACAAGACTACTTCTTTATCTCCTTTTGAAATTGTTTATGGCTTTAATCCTTTAACTCCTCTTGATTTATTGCCTTTACCTAATACTTCTTCTATGGTTAATCATGATGCTTTGTCTAAAGCTTCTTATGTTAAAAAGTTGCATGAACAAGTGAAGACAAATGTGGAGAGAAAGATGGAACAATATGCATAGCAAGCCAATAAGCACAAGAAGCAAATGATCTTTAATGAAGGAGATTTAGTGTGGCTTCATTTAAGAAAGGATAGATTTTCTCATGAAAGGAAATCCAAGCTCCAATCTAGAGGAGATGGACCTTTCAAGATTCTAGAGAGGATCAACAACAATGCTTACAAACTTGAATTGCCTAGTGAGTATGGTGTGAGTAATACTTTCAATGTTTGTGATCTTTCTTTGTATAATGTAGGTACAAGTGAGGAGGCAAACTTGAGGACAAGTTCTTCCCAAGAAAGAGGGGATGATGGAGGTCCAAGACAAGCCAAAGGTCTAGAAGGAGAGCTTGAAGCACTTCATTTGGTTAGCTTCAATGGACCAATGACAAGAGTTAGGACTCAAGCACTTGAAGACCATATTCAAGCTAACTTGGGCAAGCATGAAGTGGCACACCAAATCAAGGATGACAAGAGCTGGATTTTGATGTCTCAAATCCAATTTAATTCAATAAATTCCAGCACTTGTTAGAAGAAATTCAATAAAACAATTGTAAATAAGTTGCTACTGTTTTAATCGATTATTTTAACCTTGTAATCAATTACAACATTTCAGTTGCAAACAGGAACAAAGGCCTTACTGCTTTAATCGATTAAATGGCTAGTGTAATCAATTATTTCAGTTCTTGACTACTTTAATCGATTACAAGAGCGAATTAATCGATTATTCTAGTCAGAGGTTGCAACTGCACATGTTTGGGAAGCCAAAGGAAACTTATGGAAAGATTGCACTTCAAGCTTCATTTAGGCTTCATTTCAATTGGTATTTTCTTACATTTCAGTGACATTTAGCTTGTAATTTTGTGGCCTATATAAAGTGCCAAAACTGAATGTAACTAACTTTGGTTCATTAATACAATTTCTGAAAATTGTTGTGAGAGTTTCTCTCTTGTTCTTGTTCAAGAACTTCTTGAGTCTTATCAATGACTTCCCAATGCTATTGTGGTGATTCTTCCTAAATTATTGGAGAGCTTCTCCATGGTGTCTTAAACTTCATCCCTATCCTTTCTTCCATCTTTCATTTTTTGCAATTTAAACTTCTAAAATAGTCCCAATTCAAGGAGTGCTGGAAGCTTATGTGTTCTTGAGGTTTGCTTGAAGCCTGGGTTCTATTGCAAGATATATTTGGGAAAACTTAATGACTATGGATTCAACTGTTACATTATAGCCTCAATTATTGGAGACCTTAATATTGAAGCAAATAAGATAAGGAAATTGGTCCGTGAAATTTCCTTCTGTGCAAGCATTTGCCTTTTTAACTTTAATTATTTTAGAGGAAATGATTATTTTCCTTAAAAAATTTATACATTAGTACAATAAAACATTCTAAATTGTTTTAAACTACTAAATCAATAATAGAACTAGAAATTGAACAAACCAACAGATTGAAAATAAAAAGAAAAAGTGATTTTTTTTATTCGGTTCTAATTGATTTTCAATTCCATATAGCTTGAAATATGAATTCTTAAATGGTATTAAGTTTTACCAGATTAATATAAACTGAGGTAACATTCATTCTCATTCAAAACCAAACCGAGCTGAAATGAACCACAAGTATGCTAAACCTATATTAGTTTTCTAATAATTCTACTCTCAAATAAATTTGAGATTATTTTGCCTTAAACCTATATTACTAATAGTTTAAAAATACAGTACTTGTCTTTTTTTAAAAAATAATTAATAATTTTTAGAGCTTTTAAATAATTAAAATGTATTAAATGATTATAATAGGGAAAGTTACATTAAATTACCTTAAAATTTAGTTTAATAACACTCAACACCTTATTTCAAATGTTTTTTTAGAAGTTATTTCAAAAGTTATACGTGCTTTTATTGAGAATCAATTATCATTACATTTAACTTTCTTTTAAGGAGGTAATATATATATAGTTGCATTGTTTTGGAGTGCTTCCATCTCCATGTTCATGACTTTCTTCCGTCTAGGATCATCCAAGGCTTCCTGTACATTGTTAGGAATAGATAGAGTAGATAATTGATCAATGGTTAGAGCATATGATTCAGATAGCCTATGAGATGATACATAGCTTCTTATGGGATATTTAACTTTAACTTTCGGGTTTGGTTCATATACTGGTTCAGGAATACCCTTAGTTGGATGTTCTGACCTTCTAAGTGTTGTTTCTGCAGGTAATAAAGGATGGTTAGGAATTACCTCACTAGTAGATTCAATTTGTTCTTCAAAAGCATCCATAGTAGGTGATTCGGTTATGAGAGGTAGACATGAAGTTTCAACATGTGAGGAATCATTTACATTTTCAAGATTTGGTCCAAGAGAATGATTAGTAGGTAATGGGCTATTTTGGATAGAATTAGGTACAGGAGCAGGCAATGAAAACCAGGATTCTTCTTCTATAATATCATGGAATGGTGTCTCCCCCTAAGAAGAAGAATTAGAATCTCCCCCTGAATAATAAGGTTCCAATTCATGAAATGAGGCTTCACGAGTGACATACATTTTGTGAGAATATGGGTCAAAGCAGTGGTAGCCTTTCTAGATGTTGGAATAACCCGCAAAAATACATTTCTTTGCACAGGCGTCAAGTTTTGTATGGAGAGCTTTAGGAACATGGAAAAATAGAGTGCATCCAAAGATACGGGGTCCAAGATTTAAGACATGAGGAATGGAGAAATAAGATTCAAGTTTTTGTTTAGGGGTGAGGAAGTTGAGGGCACGGGAAGGAGTGCAATTGATGAGATAGGCAGCAGAAAGAGTAGCCTCCCCCCAAAATCGAGGATGGACATGCATATCAAAGAGGGAAGCCCAAATTACCTCTAAAATTTGATTGTTCTTTCGCTCAGCCAAGGCATTTTGTTGAGGGGTATAGGTGCAGGAATATTGATGTTTAATTCCATTAGAGGAAATAAAGTCAGAGAAGGAGCCATTCATATATTCTGACCCATTATTAGTTTGGAAAATTTGAATTTTGCTGGAAAATTGAGTGTGAACCATGTTGAAAATGTTTTAAAGGTAGAGAAGACTTCATTTTTAGTAAGGAAATCCAAGTCATATGGGTACACTCATCAATAAAAGTGACATAATGCAAAGGTTGAGAGAAATAGGCAATTTTTGCAGGGTCCCATACATCAGAGTGGATTACTTGAAAGGGAATTGTGCTTTTATTTAAATTGGGGTACAAAGGGAGACAATGGCTCTTGGCCAATTCACAAGTAGAACAATGAAAATTAGAAAAAGTACACTTAGAAAATAAATTGGGAAACATTTTTTTAAGGTAACTAAAGGAAAGGTTTCAGAGTCTCTTGTGCAAGAGCCATATAAGGAATGCAAAAGTATCAGGGGAGGTGGTAGTAGAAGCCTGAGAATGTAACTGATCCTCATGTGTAGAAACTTGGAGATAGTAGAGTTTTCCATGTCTAACACCATAACTGAGGATCGCCTGTGTCTGGAAGTCCTGAAAGAGACAAAATGTAGGCCAAAAATTGACAATACAATTCAAAGTGAAGGTAAGTTGACTAACAGAAAGTAAATTGAATTCAATGGAAGGAACTACAAGTACAAAATCAAGGTTTAGGGAAGGGGAAAGTTGATGAGAACCTTGACCAATGATTATGGCAAACGCACCATTTGCAGTAGTAATGGTCGATTTTGGGGAGGAAGTAAAGTGAGATAAAAAAGGGATTGCAAATCATATGGTCAGAAGCATCAGTATCTATTATCCATATATCATTCCCAAAATGAGTAGAGAGAGCAAAGGACTTACCAATAATGCCTTCATAAACAACATTAGCCTAAGGAGAAGTAGCATCGTGAGCCATGGCATGGTGGGTGAGGATGTTGGAAGTAGGGGCAGTGGAAGAATTGGGAGGAAGGCCAGTGGAAATCAAGGATGAGTCGGTTTTGAGAACATACTGAGTCTGGGGTTCAGGAGGAAGTAAATGGGAATTTTGATTTAGGATCGTAACACATCTGATACCATGTTGACAGTAATAACTCTTATGCTAAGAATTGTTCTCACTCCCTTTCTTATTATTTCCTCTTCAATGAGGTACATTTATATAGATGGAATAAACAAACAATACCAAGAAAATAGGTAACATCTTATCATTTGCAATTTTAAACTATCTAACAAACATTAATCTTATTTTAAACTATCTAACAAACATTTATCTTATTTACAGTAACAACATTTTAAATTCAAATTTCCTTTCAACACCTTGTACTCTGTCTAGAGTCTAGACTAATTAATTGTTAGTAGCTCGGGGTTTTTTGATGTACAAAGGCTGAAAAACATTGGATTGTCGCTACAAGTAGGGTTGAATTTAAAATTTAGATAGCAAGAGATGCTAAAAAACAATAAAAGCAATGGCGAGTAAAAGTAATGACTATTTGTAAAAGAAAAAAAAGTAACCAATTAATTTCGATTTCTTGGGGGTGAAAGTAGTGGCCGAGTGGAGAAGACTAGATATGAGAAGTTGTAGGTTTGAACTCCCTCTCATTTGTTTTTGGGATGAGATAAATATAAATATATGTTTAAGTAGTTTTTGAGTACGAAGACTTTTCTTGTCTTGAACTAGAGGGTCATTCCCTCCTAAATTTTAGTTATAAAAATAAATTGGATTTCTTCATAAGAGATGGATCTCCTTGTTACAATTTTTCCATATATTTTGTGGGTTACAATTAATTCTAATATTTTGTTTTGTCAAAATGGGCTAATATTATGATCCATTTGATGATATTTAAGCTTACTGATAATGTGATTAATTGTTTATGGGCTTGGACACCTAATTCTTATCAGTATGGGAAAACACTGTGTACCTAACCACTAAACCTATAATGGGAGGTGCTTAAGGTTAATAAATAACAAGGTTAGATCACATTTGCTATCACATTATCAATTGCTAGCTCTATAGGATTTGTCCCATCAAAAACTCTAGTATTAAAAAGTGTGATTAGGTAAAAAAAAACTTGACTTTTGGGTTTCTAGATATTTTTTATCATATATTCAACAAGTAAATGTTATGTTAGTGTCTTAAACTCATAAATTCATTATTGATAAATTTATTTATCTTACGTTCAGTATCATAGCCTAATTTATATGATTTAAAACCCAAACCCTTTTGTGTTTTGATTATCAACAATTCATATCGTTGCAATAAATTCATTTTTGATTATTGATATAATGAATATTAGTTGGTGCTTCTTCAACAATTTATAGTTATGGCTGGTTGAATTTCTTTTGCGGAAATTGTTGATCAATTTTTTTTATTTGCATTGTAATTCTCGTCCATTAATTGATCGGTGCGCTTCTTCAACTATAAATTGCCAATAATTTTTTTCTTTCGCTTGATTGAATTTTGAAATTCAATCTAATAATAGTGTGAATAATTAATGCAATATATTATTACTGAATTCAATATTATTATAATTTTGTTACATTCCTTATTCCGTTCCAATTCAAGCAATTTGTTACACATTATATTATTAGTTTATTTTTTCTTATTATTGAATATAAACTAAATAATTGGTGCTGAAATTGTTAAGCACAATTTGTTTCACGATGAGATTATGTTATGACTTATTGGGATATTACTAATAACATACTTGTGATTAACGTGTTGAAGCCTTTTTCATTGAAAATTTGTTTCTTCTTATTTAATTTTTGCTGCTTTCTATAGTTGATATTTATCTAGTATTAGAATGCTTCAATTTATATTTATTATTGTTTAAGGTCAAAATATACAGGAAATGCTCTTTAATTATTTTATAATTAATTTATGACCAATAAGAATGTTATTTTGATGCATTTGCCTGTTGACTCAATCATGATTTTGGACAAGAGAAAACTAATTTCTGTATGAGAATTTTCATGAGTTACTGTAAGCCATTACTACCAAAGTGGGATCACTTATATTGATTCATGATTTTTTTTTGTATTTTGAGGATTGCTTTTGGTCTTTGCATGCGATTTCCTATCCAAAGGGAGTTGTGTGTTTGGATTGGGAGTTAAGAACAGATGAAGTTAATGGGGAATGCATCGAGTTGAGGGATTTATTTGTCCAAAGGGGACAATTTTCTAAACTTTGTGTATGCTAATGGATTAACCCATCTGAGGTATTGGCCTAGGTTGTAAACTTGATTTGTGCATTTTGCCCAAAGGAGAATCTGCTATTATATTGGCCTCACATTGATAGCTTGTTTCTTTTTTTGCTATATCTTGTCCTGTAATATATTCTAATGCATTTTTGTTTTGACTTAACAGTGAACTTTTATGTGAGCAACTATTTTCTTCCATTGAGATCTTGTATGGATCAAATTACCGTAATTGGAAGCAAGATCTGGAATTCTCTTTGGGAATTTCTAATCTTGATTTAGCTTTACGTGAGGGTAAGCCTGTGTTAACTTAGAGAGAACGCTTGAACAAAAGGAACTTTTGGCTAAGTGGGAGAGGTCTAATAGGTCGAACCGAGTGGTCTGCCAGAGAAAGCGACAACTAAGAAGTTCCTCGATGCTCTAGGAAAGAGGTACCAAGTATCTGATAACGCATAGTCTGGATGTCTAATGAAGCAAGATATGATAATGTTGGGGGTGTAAAGGAATTCATTATGAAGATGGTTCACATTCAAACGAAACTTAAATCTCACCAAATTGACCTTAATGAAAAATTCATATTTAAACATGTCTTAAATAGCCTACCCGCTGATTTCACAAAAATTAAAATTGCCCATAATACCATTGGTGAGAAATGGACTATATGAATGACCTTATTACCAAGTGTGTTGCTAAGGAAGAGAAAATCAAGAAAGAAAAGAGTGACCTAGCCCTGTTATCAATCCATAACAAACCTACTTTTGGCAAGAGGCACTAGAAAAATATAAATAGTGCATCTAGTGCTTCTTATAGATATCAAGGTTCAGGGAAACTAGGTAAGGATCAGCACTAGGATGTAGGATGTCCTAGGCCAGCTATCTTTAAGAAAGGTATTTGGTGCTTTTGGTGTAAAGAGAAGAGGTATAAGAAATTTGATTGTTGAAAGTTCAAGGCTTGGCTAGAGAACAAGCAGAAATCAGGAGGTAATAACTTAGCTTTTGTTTGTCTTGAGTCTAATCTAGTTGATGTTCCTGTAGATTCTTGGTGGCTTATGCTAGAGTCAGGGGGAGCTTAAGAGGCAAGAAGCTGAGTCTCTTAGGCAGTAAAATGTTTAGGCTTTTTACATGTCAATTCAATTGATTGGTAGTTGTAATTTATGTATGTGTAAGATGAGACTTCCTATGATCCATTGCATAAAGCTCATTCATGTTTTCATAAAAGCATAAGTTTTGTGAAGAATTTTTTCTGAAACATAAAGTTATCATGATTTCATAAAAAGCCAAGTGTTTTGTGTTTAAGTTTTGGAAAAATATTTTCTCACTGGTTTAACCGATTACTAGTAAGTGGTAACCTATTACTTGAGATTTAAGAACACTTTAATTGATTACAAGATTATGGTAATCGATTACACAACACAAAATCACATAATAGACTTCCTATAATAATCGATTAAGACATGGTGGTACTCTATTCCGTGGCAATGTTTTTAAACAAAGACTTCCTATGATAATCAAATACATTACGATGTAATCGATTACATTGTTCATAAGTCTTTTGCAGAAAGCTCAAGAACACTTTAATCGATTACATGAATTAATTAATCAATTACATAAGTGAATTAATTTATTACATTAGTGAATTAATCAATTATTGAGAGTTAAAACAGTTTTCTATAAATAGATGAAACCTGTTTTAAAAAAAAATACCACTAAATATCAAAGGATTTTCATAAGCTTTCTAAATAGAGAAAAGATACAAAGTGCTATTCTGTGTTAGTCCCTCAAATCCTTAAGTTTCAAGATTCCTTGGGAGGATTTCTTTTTGGGAAAAGTTTCTAAAGAAGATTTTGGAGAGAAAGTTATGATTTAGTTTTCTTTCAACCTTGATTCCAATTTGGTAATCTTTTGCATTCATCTGTAGTGGATCATCAGGTGGTTTCTCTCCATACAACTTGTTTGTAATTTCTTTTTAGAATTTTTGTTTGTGTAACTACAGCAATAGTCTTTCTTAAAGCTTGTCTAGAATAGGTGTTTCTAGAGGGAAGAGTAGAGAATGATTTTCTCTATGTCTTGATCACTAAGAGTCTAAGTGAGTTAGATTTCTTGTTCTTGATCTAGGTCCGATTGAGAGTGATTGTATGAGCTTGTAAGAAACAGATTGTTAATAATGGAACTCTAACTAGTTGGTTAGAAGAACTAGATGTAAATTCTCTAGGTTGAGAAGTGAACCAGTATAAATCTTGGTATTGACTACTTCAATTTATCTTTTATTGTAGTTATTAATTGTCATTCGTTGGTGTAACTTTTCACAATCTATAGAAAGTGTTCTGGTTGCATTCTTTAAAGACACTATGTTTGATTGGTTGAAAGTGTTCTTAGATTGTTTTGTGATACGATCTTTTTAACTCTGATTGTTTAAGAAATTTTAATTGGCCACGAACAACCAATTCACCCCCCCCCCGTTTTGGGTCTTGTGTTCTGTTCATCATACTATTTTCAGCTTAATAGTGTTTCCACAACCCATATTGTTGTGTCTTTCAGGGGTTAGAATTTTAAGGTAGCCCAGTCTAAGGGAAACCAAGTTAAAGGTAAGAAATGATTTTAAATTTTGCATAGAGAAAGTAGGAGACGTTAGCCTAGTTATATCTTCTGGATTTAAATTGGTTTTGAAGGATACCTTTTATGAACCTTTTTTTAGAAGAAATTTGATTTCTATATCTGTTTAGAAAAACTTGGTTTTAGTTTTACTTTTGGTGATAGGAAAATAAATCTGATGTTGAACTCCCAAATTATTGGTTATGGATCTTTAGTTTATGGTTTATATAAATTGTCTTTGGATTCTGAAAATATATCCTCATCTTTAGTTGGTGAGAATTTTGTTGCTAAAAGGTCTAAAGTTGAAGAAAAATTCTTTATGTTGTAACATAAGTGCTTAGGTCATATTTCTAGGGAAAAGGTTAAGAGATTGACAAAGACATATATTCTACCTTACTTGGATTTTGACAACTTGGGTATCTGTGTGGATTGTATAAGGGGAAAGTTTACTAAAACCGTTCAGATCTTCTAGAGATCATTCATACCCCGAACTTCTACAATTTGTGGTAACAAGTTTTTCATTACATTCATTGATAAATTTTCTCGATATGGCTATCTTTACTTGATTAGAGAGAAATCTAAAGTACTTGAAAAGTTTAAAATTTTTAATACCGAAGTGGAAAAACAATTGGGAAAAATCATCAAGATTGTAAGGTCTGACCATGGTGGAGAGTATTATGGAAAATATGGTGCCATAAGGCAACATATGGGACCATTTGCCTTATACTTATAGGATTGTGGAATAGTTCCACAATACACCATGCTTGGGACTCCTGAACAAAATGGTTTAGCCCAAAGGTATAATAAAACACTTAAAGATATTATGAGAAGCATTATGAGTAGAGTTCCTAGAAAAATGGTTTAGCCCAAAATTTTTGTAGGGAGAAGCCTTGAAAACAACCCTCTAAATCCTGAGTAGAGTTCCTAGTAAAATCCGTTTGCAAAACTCCTTTAGAACTTTTGACAGGAAGAAAACCTAGCCTGAACCATCTTCGAGTCTAGGGTTGCCCAGCAGAGGTGAAAATTTATAATCATTTACAGAAAAAGATAGGCCCCAAGATGATTCATTGCTTTTTCATTGGATATCTAGATCATGCTAAAGGATATAGGTTCCTTTATCCAAGTAAGAAGAACAAAATTGTAGAGTCCATGAACGCTAACTTTTTGGAGCTTGATGTGGTAGACCTTGTTGTTCCATCTGATGATATTGATGTTGAGTCGCATGAGACTGTTAGTGTTTTGAATGTTGTTCTGATTGAGGTTGGGGTTTAGATCGTTCCAACTAAGACTAGGGTCTCAATTGTTCTAGTTGAGACCATAATAGCGACTAGAGTTATAGTTGACTCTCAAGCCAATGATATGCTTGATCCTCTTACTCTGAATGAGAATGCACAACCAGTTGAGTAGATTCCACAGGTTCCTTTAAAGAGATCAACTTGAGACAGGAGACCAACTATTGGTGATGACTTTCAAGTCTATCTTAGTGAGGATGCATATGACATTGGAGACATTATTGATCCAAAGAGCTATCACGAAGTTGTTTATTGCCTTCAGTAAGAAATGAGGAAGCATGAAATGAATGTAGAGATGAAATCTATGTCAGTTAATGGCGTATGGAAGCTAGTTGAGTTGCCTGAGAATTGTAAGGCAATCAATTGTAAATGAGTCTTCAAGACAAAGAAGGACTCAAATGGTAACATTGAAAGATTTAAGGCTATATTAGTGGCAAAAGGTTTTACGCAAAAAGAGGGTGTTGACTTAAAGAGACCTTTTCCCTTTTATCGACAAAGGACTCCTTTTGAATCATTATGGCCCTCATAGCTCATTTCGATTTAGAGTTGCACCAAATGTATGCGAAGACAACTTTTCTGAATGATGATTTGAGTGAAGCAATATACATGTAGCAACCTGAAGGTTTTTGTATTAGTGGTAATGAGGACTTGGTATGTAACCTAAAGAGGTTGATTTATGGCTTGAAACAAGCTTCTAGACAGTGGTACCTAGAATTTGATGAAGTGGTGACCTCCATGGGATTTGAGGAGAATAAGGTTGATCAATGCATATACCTCAAGGTCAGCAGGAGCAAATTTATCTTCCTTGTGCTATATGTGGATGATATATTATTGGTTTCTAATGATTGTGGCATGTTTCATGAGACAAAGCATATGCTAACGAGATCTTTTGACATGAAGGATCTCGGTGAGGCCTTTTTTGTGTTGGGGATTGAGATTCATAGAGATAGATCGCACCATACACTAGGGGTTATCTCGAAAGGCTTACATTGATAAAGCCTTAGAGAGATTCAATATGCAGAACTTTAAACCTAGAGATGTTCCAGTTGTCAAAGGTGACAAATTCAACAAGGACCAATGTTCTAAGAATGAGATTGAGCAAGCAGAGATGAATGAAAGACCTTTTGGGAGTGCTTTGGGTAGCTGCATGTGTAATGACCCGCCTCGTCGCTACTGTATCATACTCTTAATTATGCTTTTAATGGTAATTTATGTCTAAAAATCCCTTTAAGTTTGTTTATAAAAATAGTAGTAAATTTTTCGTAAGTGTAATCAATATCACAAATAAAAAATTCAAATATACAAAGAGGTAATACATCATAATACTTGTATATTAATAATCATAAGTTGGTTATTTATAATTAC
>QARZ01040903.1:6673-33634 GCA_013407115.1 Glycine latifolia
GACTCCCACGCGATCAGCGTCAGAGTGTCAAGATCAAATATTCAGTTTGAAGACCCCGCGCTAGTAGCACTAACCACCACGCCAATCGCGCCAGATGCTGAAAACCAAACTTCCAACTCTAATAAACCACGCTATTAGATGGCCATCCATGCGAGTAGTGCCATGATATCAAATTCAAGCATTCAATTTGAATGACCCACGCGATCAGCGTGGGACACCATGCTATTAGTGCCAGAGTTCCAGAACAGCTTAATCAATTCGCACACCCCACACGATCAGCGTGGGACTCCGAGCTAGTCGCGCCACAAGCTCGATATTTATTGATTTAAAAGATTTGATACTGATTTTGCTTGGGGAACAGTTCCTTGTTACCAAAATTAAACCTAGAACTTATGAGGGATAAAAAAAAGGAACCTCTGGGTCACAAAGGGAGAGTTTTCCCTGGACCTTTTGAAGATTTTCTGCAAAAGAAGCCATTGAAGAACCTTTGGAGAAGATTGGAATCATTAAGGAACTATAGAATAGCAACTCTGTGTAATCTCTTCTTTTCCTCTGGTAATTCCTCTCTAGGAACATGCTAGTTGTGGGAGTAATGCCAGTTCTGAGTATGCTTGGCTAAATTCTTGTATTTTGGTTGAAGCAAGAACCTATGTGAACTCCTCTATGCCTTGATTGGTTTTAATGAGAATTGTCATAATTGCTTTGTTTTATTCTGTTCTTTATTGCATTGTTCTTAATTGGGACTGGCCATTCTATTAAGATGCTTAGGGTTAGAATTCACAATAGGGATATTGGGATTCTAGTTTCTGAAATGAGTAAAACAACAATTTATACATTACCTAGGGATAGGAATGTGTAGTTGCAGTAATTTCAGGATGTATTTGCTACATGCTTGGTTTAAGAAGGAATCACTAAGGGATTAGGTTTTTTAATTTCACCAAAGTGTTAAATTACTAAGGGATTAGGATTTAGCTAATCATGTGAGAATACATCAGCTGAGCAATTAGAAATAATTCAAGTTAATAATCAATTGTAGTATAGAAGGTAGGGATCATAGGGGAATGCGCTTTATCCATAATTATCTCTCAACACTACAGTAAAATCATTTTAACCTTAGTTTACATTCTCGTTAAATTTCTGTCATTTCATTTACGTTACGTAATTACAAACTCAACCAATTCTCTCAACTTATTATTTGTCTTCCAATTTCTAAGACATTAAGTTACAATAAAATTGCATTCAATCCCTGTGGAGACGATACTTGACTTACTCACTTTATTACTTGAAACGAACGGTACACTTGCTGATTTCACAACAAGCATGTGATCGAAATGACTAACATTAAAAACAAGACTTACGTCATTGGGAATGGAAATGGCTGAAAATTTTGAGGTGCAGTTTATTCTGAACTCATTATCGTCTGAATATGGTCCTTTCAAAATGAATTATAATACCATGAAAGACAAATGGAATGTGCATGAACTGCACAGTGTGTTAGTTCAGTAGGAGACCGGACTTAAGAACCTAGGAAGTCACTCCATTCATTATGATAAGAAACAAAAAGCTGACAAAAAGGTATCAAGGAACATGAGAAGAATGTGAGAGGAGCTATAAAGATCAATGAGAGTTCCTCTTCTAAGGTTTACAAGAAGGAACATAAAGGAAACATATGCTATTTCTGTGGTAAGACTGGGCATCTCCAAAGTAATTGCTCTAAATGTAAGGCTTGGTTTGAGAAGAAAGTTATGCCTAGTGCTTATGTATGTTATGAATCAAACTTACTGAAGTTCATTATAATAGTTAGTTGATTGATTATGGATGTACAACTCATGTTTGTAATGTGATGTAGGGATTCCTTATAACCCACAACACAAGACCAAATGAAAAGTTTGTCTTCATGGGCAATGGAATAAAGACACCAGTGGAAGTTGTTGGGACTTATTGTTTAATCCTAGACTCTGGACATCATTTGGAATTATTGGAAACTCTTTATGTACCTAGTATAACTAGGAATTTGGTGTCGTTATCCAAACTTGATAAAGCTGGATATTCTTTTAAATTTGGTAGTGGATGTTTCAGATTGTTTAGATATAACTATTTAATTGGTAATGGTATGTTATGTGATGGATTATATAAGTTGAATCTTGATAATCTTTTTGCTGAAACATTTGTAATGATGCATCAGAATGTCGGTACTAAACATTGTTTAGTAAATGAAAGATCTGCTTACTTGTGGTATAAACTCTTGGGACACATTTCCAAGGAAAGAATGGGAAGATTAGTAAGGAATGAAATCCTTCCAGATTTAGATTTTATTGATCTAAATGTTTATGTAGATTGTATTAAAAGTAAACAAACAAAACACACAAAAAAATACAAGAAGTAGTCAACTTCTTGAAATCATACACACAGATGTTTGTGGACCGTTTGATGTTAATACTTTCAATAAAGAAATATATTTCATCATCTTCATAGATGATTTTTCACGTTATGGCTATATTTATTTGCTGCACGATAAATCTCAAGTTGTAAATGCATTAGAGGTTTATATTAATGAAGTGGAAAGACAATTAGACAGAAAGGTGGAGATTGTCAAGTCTGGTAGGGGTGGTGAATATTATGGATGGTATGATGAAAGTGGACAACATCCAGTTCCATTTGCTAAATTCTTGGAAGAACGTGGTATTTGAGCCCAATACACAATGCTAGGTACACCACAACAAAATGGTGCATCAGAAAGGTGTAATAGGGTTCCTAGTATCTATTAAATAGGAGTATGTTAAGTCATTCTTTTTTACTCACTTCATTGTGTACTTATGCTCTAAGGACTCCCATGTATCTATTAAATAGGGTTCCTAGTAAGGCAGTTCCAAAGACTATTTTTAAACTGTGAACAGGAAGGAAACCTAGTCTAAGGAACTTGCAAGTTTGGGGTTGTCGGGCAGAATTAGACATTATAATCCACAAGAAAAGAAATTGGATGAACAATCAGTGGTTTTTTCATTGGTTATCTAGAAAAGTTGAAGGGGTATTGATGTGTTGCAAACACATCTAGTTTTCAGTATAGTTTAATGTTAGATTTTAATTGAATATGTAAGAAATAGAATAGAATTAGGCTAGTTTAGTATTTTAATTACTTTGAACTAAATTCAATACCATTTGAGCATTTTACAGGTGAAAAGGAGGAGAACTCAAGCAAAAAGAGAAAACCAAGTTTTGAAGCCCACGCTATTAGCGTGGGAACTCGCGCTATCAGCGCCACATGCAGGGGAAGGAGGATAAACTCTCGACTAACTCACGCTATTAGCGTGGAACCTCACGCTGGTAGCGTCAACAAGACGAAACAAAGCTAGAAGCCTCGACCAGTTCACGCTAATAGCGTGACAACCCGCGCTATCAGCGTCATCCTTTCGAAAGATCCACACTATTAGCGTGGAGTCGCGCGCTGATCGCGTGGAGTTGATCCTGTTGCCTGTTTTAAAAGATTGATTTCGTAATTTGGGCTTATCTTTGGCTTTCTTACCTCACTTAAACTTTAGTATAAATATTGAGCTTCTGAACAGAGTTAGGGCATCAGATCTTCCCGCAGCCTGTTATCACTCTTCATCTTTCTCTCACCCAACCCTAGAAATCAACATCAAAGCTAGAGTTACTGCACCACTATGAATCCCATCACAGCTTTGATGTATTTGAAGCCTATGGTTGGCTAATCCTTATATTGTGGGAAGGCCATGAACGGATGAGTTATCCTCTGTAATTTGACTGGTATTGAAATATATGTTTTGTTTGTTTTAATTCTTTTCTGTTCTTTATTTTATCTTGATTGGAATTGATCACTTCAATTAAGTACTGAGGGATAGGATTCGCAATGGGAACGTTGGGGTTCTACTTTCTGACCTGTTAAGAATAACATTCATTCTTCGCCTAGGAATAGGGATGCGTGAGTGCGGAGTCTATAATATGTTCTTTACATGCTTAAACTGATAGATTTCACTAAGGAATTAGGTTTTCGCTTCAGTCTAAAGGGTTGGTTCACTAAGGAATTAGGGATTGACTATTATAGAAAAGACTTATTCTCCGAGCAATCATAACAGGAACCCATATGATATATTCTCTAAATGCTTAATTTGACAGAATTCACAAAGGTTTAGGGTTCTTGATCAAATTAAAGGGCTGATTCGCTAGTTATCTAGGTTTCACGAATAAAGAAGAGATTTATCATGTGTATACTTTAACTTAACAACCCAGTCAAATGAAAGAGGAGAAATCAGAAGGGATTGCGCCTGACCACAATTAAACGTCCATTGGTAATTCCTTAAAACACTTTACTGCACAATTCTTCAATTCTTGTCTGTTAATTTCACACAATTAACCAAACTTCTCAAAACACTTTTCTGCATATTTACTGTTTTCATTTCAATCACATTCATTTACTATTACCGTGGAAATCACTCCAATCCCTGTGGAGACGATACTCTACTTACCTAAACTTTATTACTTGTAAACGACCGGTGCACTTGCCGTAATCGCGCAACAGGTATAGATTCTATTGTCCTAATCATACTACAAGGATTGTTGAAACTGGAAATGCTACGTTCATTGAGGAAGGAGATGTTAGTGGGACCACTACGTAAAGTGAAGATTCAAGAAGTAGGAGTGCAAATTCCATTAACTTGCATCTCTAATAAATGTGTTATTCCTCATGTTGTTGTATCGATTAACAATAATGAAGAACAACACATGAATGATACCACTAACCACAATGAAGCTGTAATGAATGAACTGGAGAACTGGATGAACCCATGGTGGAAGAACCACAACAAATAGCATTAAGGAGGTCTCAAAGAGAAAGAAGACTAGCTATTCTTAATGAATTTGTGGTTTATCTACAAGAACATGAATTTGACTTGGGAATAGATAAAGATCCAGTTTCATTTTCACAAGCCATGAATTATGATAATTCTGAGAATGGTTAAATTTCATGAAAGATAAGCTGAAATCCATGGAACATAATGAAGTATGGGACCTTGTTGAATACCTGAAGGTTGTAAGAGAGTTGGTTGCAAGTAGGTATTCAAGACCAAACTTGACTCTCAAGGTAATTTAGAATGACACAAGGCCCGACTTGTTGCAAAAGGATTCATTCAAAAGGATGAAGTTGACTTTAAAGAGACCTTCTCATCAGTCTCTAAGAAAGATTCCTTAAGAATTATCATGGCATTGGTGGCTCATTATGATTTAGAGCTACATCAAATGGATGTGAAAATGGCCTTTCTAAATGGGAATTTAGAAGAAGATGTGTATATGGACCAACCAATGGGGTTCATAGAAAAGGGAAAGGAACACATGGTGTGTAAACTTAAGAAGTCAATATATGGACTTAAACAAGCTTCCAGGGAATGGTACCTTAAGTTCAATGGTACTGTTGTCTCCTTTAGATTTAAGGAAAATACTGTTGATCAGTGTATATATCTAAAGGTCAGTGGAAGTACATTTATATTTCTAATCTTGTATGTTGATGATATTTTGCTTGCAACTACTGATCTCGGGCTCTTGAATGAGACCAATAAGTTTCTCTCTAGTAACTTTGAAATGAAAGATATGGGTGAGGCGACCTTTGTGATAGGGATAGAAATTTATCATGATAGATCACAAGGATTATTGGGTTTGTCTCAGAAAGCATATATAAACAAAGTTTTAGAGAGATTTAATATGGAAAAAAAGCTCATCATCGCCTGTTCCAATTCAAAAAGGAAACAAGTTTAGTCTCATGCAATGTCCTAAGAATGATTTGGAATGAAAGGAAATGGAAGAAATTCCATATGCATCTCTTGTTAGGAGTTTAATGTATGCTCAAACTTGTACAAGACCAGATATTAGCTTTGTAGTTGGAATGTTGGGAAGATATTAGAGTAATCTTGGTATGGATCATTGGAAAGCTGCAAAGAAAGTTCTGAGGTACCTGCAAGGAACCAAAGATTACATGCTTACTTACAAAAGATCTAACAACCTTGAAGTCATTGGATATTCAGATTCAGACTATGTCGGATGTATAGATACAAGAAAGTCCACTTTTGGATACTTGTATCGTTTAGCTGGAGGAGCTATATCATGGAAGAGTGCAAAGCAATCAGTAATTGCTGCAACCATTATGGAAGATAAATTTGAGGCATGCTTTGAAGCCATGGTTCAAGCTAAATGGCTACAGAACTTTATTTCGAGGCTTGGAATAGTCGACAATATTGACAGGCCACTGAAAATTTAATGTGATAATTTTGTAGCAGTCTTCTTTCCTAACAACGACAGATACTCCAAGGGTGTTAGACATATGGAGTTGAAATACTTTGCCATTAAAGAATAAGTTCAGAAGTAGAGAGTGTCAATAGAGCATATCAGCACTAACCTTATGATAGTTGATCCCCTAACAAAGGGATTACCACCCAAGACATTCATTGGTCTTGTGTATAATATGGGCCTTATGTCTGCTAGCGAATGTTAAGCTTTATTAGTATTTATTGTCTATTGACACTTAGAATTCAATAATGTGTAAGTTTTTGTTTTCAAACTTATGTTCACATGCATAAATGAATGATATTTTGAACAACAAAATTTGCCTTTATAAAAGGCATTATTGTATGTTTTCCTTTAAAGTATCATGTTGGGAAAAAGTGTAACGTCCTAATATATTTTAGATATTATATTTTTATTAGTATTTTTTTTTATAGTTTAAATAATACGAATATGTGTATAGTTTATAATTTGCAAAACTAATTTCATTAAACATTACTTATCATTCTTTTACATTAAACATCATCTTTGTCATTCAAGTCACGAGTTCATAGAACACAAACCATATAACAAACCCTAAAACATAAGAGTACTATGAACACCATAGCCATCCATTTTCTAGAGACAATCCTTATTTAGATTCCATACACCAAAGTACCATTTGCTCAGTTCAAAAACTATCACCAACACTCTCCTCAGCTTTAGATTCATTATTCAGATTCATGTTACCTCCATAACCTGGTACAAAAGAAGGTTACAAATTATGGTTACTAGAAGATATGTTGATGGGTTCCATAGGTGGATTAGGGTAAACATGAGCAAACTGAAGAAACAGATCATAAGGGTTAAACATATCATTCAGAACTAATACAGGGAAATGTGCTCCAAAATATACATAAATATGTATAACAGGATGCATGGTTAAAATATAGCAATTCATGGCTTCATCTTTGTCCCACCTCCAGTCCAATGCATCAAGAAAGATGATCACAGAGTACACATGGTATCTACATATCGTACTGTATGTAGTATCACTTTGGTCGTCTTATGTAAACAATGCATGATCAATTCCATTTTTTACATCTCGTACTGGATGTAGTATCGGATTTTGTTCTGCAAATCTCGTACTAAACTCGGAAACATAAATCAATATATAACATCACATAAAATCCATCATTTTTCTTAATAATACATTCCATGAGCAAATTCATTCAACCTCATGGAAAAATTTAATCACAAACATCACAATATACCAAGTATATGGCTCGACCACCATACATTATTCAATCAAAGTCATGCCAACTTGTGCATGGCAAAATAATATCAAGTTAAAGAACAACATGTTAGTACTCTAGCTAGTAAACCATAATATACCCTCCAAAATAATTTCTATTTCCTTTACACTTTCACAAGAAAACAAAATTAGAACTTAGCCTAGACCTTATTCTCTTTTCAATTTACCACCCTAATACTTAATCCTCAAAGTTGAACCACTCAAGTATTTAAACTATTTGTCCACATACCATTAAACTTCTACTTCCTAATTCAAAACAATCCCAACATATATATATATATATATATATATATATAAGCAAACAATCCAAATACCATCAAAATCAATTCCAAGGATCACCAAAATCAAGTCCAAACATTACTAATATTTTAGCTTTTCAACCATCAACCTATCCTATTCTTAAATAGACATAACCACATCATAAAATACCCTTCAATGATTTGAAAATTCAGCCTAATATGATCAGCCATAAATCTGCACCATTACACATAAAGGTTAGTCCAACTAAACTCTTAAATCAAGATTAAAGCCTAGCCTACCTTATGTAAACTTGTGTCCAAATCTTCCAAGTAGTGGTTGCATACTTTAAATCTTTGAAAGATAGAGGTTTTAGGATAGTTTAGAATAGAGAAAAGAAAGGAATAGAAGTCTAGAATACAAAAGGAATATAGGTCACGGTTTTTGGGAGACAAAGTAAGAAAATGAAAGGTAGGTGTGTGGAAATAGCAATTGATCGTGGCTTGGATTCTAGCACATACGTGCAGTTTTTTGATGTGCCATAAGCTATTTATATTGAGTGAATTAGTTAGGAATTAACTTAGTTAGTAGTTAGTTTAGTCATAAGTTAACTAAATAATTATTACCTAAGAAAAATATCTAAAAGCTTTGTCCTTATTCATTTAATGCAAGGTTATCTCCAAATAAAGTAAAATTCTCTTAAGCTTAGTTGGCCATGCAACGTGGAATGGCTTGTTCAAGAAGCCAAAACTAATTTGTCCTATGCTTGGCTGAAAAATTATCTCTTGTGCACAATTCCTAAAGCTTACACGTTTCCAACACATGCATTTTCACTTCCATATAGCTTAAAAATCTCACGTATAAGCTTGCTTTGTCTTTTATGAAAATACAATGAATATCTAATCTAATAAACCAAGAGGGGAGGGGTGAATTGGTTTATAAAACTTTTTTACTTTTCTTGAAATTCAAACTCAGCGGAAGATAAACAATGGATCGTATCTTTAAACCAAACACTTTTTAATAAGCAATATTCTCTTTTCCAATCACTTAACTCTTGTGCTGAAACAAAATCAGAATTGATTCACAATCTAATACCACAAGCAATTGAATGTAATGTAAATCAAAACACAATTACATACAAATTTATACTGGTTCACCTCTAACCACTTGAGGCTACATCCAGTTGTCTTCTAATCCAAACCAGATTAGAGTTCCACTAACAAGATTCTGTTCTTTACAAGCAATCAACCAAGTCTCTTTCACCCACCCTAGGCAAAATTCTAAATCTAACACTAAGATTTATCTAAAGACTTTAGAACCTGAGCACACCACTCAGTTCTACCCACTAGAAACACTATCTAGTTATGCTTTAAAGAATTCTAACTTGTTACATGGATAGTTTCAACACAAACTAAACAAAACAAATAAAATCTCCCAAATAATAGAACTAAAGATTCAAGAAGGACATCACCTTAATCCTTTTGCAGCAGAAAAGGGATTATACGAAATTTAAAACCTGTGATGTTGAATGAACATGCAGTCTTGAATGATCTTGCAACAGATTAATGCATGAATGTTCACTAAGAAACTCCTTCCTTTACTCTAGCTTCATGATTCTCTATTTTAAGAACAACCCAAATGAAAAAGACTCTTTCTTCACATTAAAGCACTCAGAGAATGTTACTACACTTTAGTGATGAAAGCTTTTCGAATTCTTAATCTCTGAGATTGTGAGTCAATGCATGCTATTTATAAAAAAACAGATTTAACAGACTGTAATCGATTATTTCGTCAATGTAATCGATTAATTTAACTCATGTAATCGATTAATTCGACCATTTAATCGATTAAAGTGTTCGTAGCAGTTCTGGAAAATAAGCATGATCAAAGTAATCGATTATTTTACCTTTTAATCGATTATTCCAGTGAGCTTCCCTTTTGCCTCTAGCCTATTTAATCGATTACGATTAATTGGTAATCGATTAAATCACCTTCTATACTACACAGGATTATGCAGAATGCTTATGTAATCGATTATTTACCTATTTAATCGATTATTACAGTCTTAAAACATTTTATGCATCTTTAAAACTCATCAATGTATTTCTAACTAAATGCATATGTTTATTACTTTATACCTAAGCATGAATGCATGTTGGTTTGATTTTATTAGTAGCTGCAAAGGGATATTTAGGTTATTCCTTTTAATGAACCAAGCTTAACAAACAAAATAAAAATTACAAAGCATGAATCAAATATCAAAACTCTTCTTCTTCAGATTCTTCAATCACTTGAATCTAACATTTTATTTTTGTCTCTTTTAATTTAATCAACATGTACTTCATGTAGTTTTGTATTACTAAGGTAGTTACTTAGGTGATCTTAAGCTCCTAATCCACATCCTACACGTGCTAGGGTGTGTTTCTTCCTTAATTTCATAATCACAACTAGATACATACTAAACACTTCTAAACTTGCCACTTGAATTCATTGGCTTCTATCCTATCCTTATATCAAACTATCATCACATATCCACAAATAATTCAAACATAAATATAAGCTCAAAATAAAAATTTGAGGATGTTAAAACAAAAGTTGATATGGTAGTACATGGAAGGAACTATGCTAATATGTGAAAGTGTAGAACCACCTTGACTCTTATTGGCTCTATTTCTAATTATGACTTATGACGAGGCCAATGTATGGTAATATTTAGCCGAATGTGAACATTAAGTCTTATATTTGGCGAATCACGTAATAGCGTTTACCACATGAGACAAGTGGGAGAATGTTAGATATATACATTATAAGTGGTTAGAAGTGGCTCATGTGATTTCAACAAGTCAAATATAAGAAGGGCTAAAAGATATTTTTGTTTATTAGTGGCCTAATTAGTGGGAGGTTGTTGAGGAAGCAGTTATAAAGGTTGTTGAGGGACCATATAGTAACTTGCTTGATGAAAGCAGTTATAAAAGGACAAGGGTAAAACCCTTCATATCTGCCTGTTAAGAAAATGTTCTAAGTTTTTGCCATCAAGAATTGAAGAGAGACCTAGAATAAGAGGGTGAAGAGATTGAGAAAAACTATTCCGCATTAAGGGTTCTCAATCAAGACTTGTTATTAAGACTTGTTGTCATCAACCATGGACAACTGTTAGTACCCTCATCATTGTTTACTAAATGTGAAACTCATGAATTCTCAAAGATCCTATTCATGTTATTGATGTGACTATTATTGAGCATCAAATTACATTAATATTTACATGATTTATTCATGTTATTGATGTAATTAATGTTTACATGATTTATTCATGTTATCGATGTTATTAATGTTTACAGAGCCCTCCCTCAACATCATAAAATATGTCATCATCATATTGCATATGAGGTTGTTTAATAGTACCTTCAGCAATCTGGGATAATCTTTCAGTTATTCATGCCTAGTACATTTCCTAAAAAATAGCATTACTAGTCATAATTTATATTTAACAAAAGATAAAACTTTAAGGATGGCATATACATACAATTATCTTTCCTAATTTGTCATTAAGCCATTCATTTGGCCTATGAATTTGCTCAAACACTTGAAAACATGTTTGTTATTTGTTTATCTCCAATCTCTAAAAAAATAGCACACAAATGTTATATTTTTATAGATTGTCAACCAACTTCAAACATCAATTTATACAAAATGTATGCAACTCCTTTATATAAGTTTTATATATATATATATATATATATATATATATATATATATATATATATATATATATATAATCATACCAATGGAGTAAATACAAATATATATAATCATAACAATGATAATCGGGTACAATAATCTAATAAGATAATCAATTACCTAATCCTTTTTTATTATGATACTAATTTGTTGTAAACTTACTCTTTTTTCACGAAGGATCGTGTATAATTATAAATTTATAATTAATTTAGAACATTAATTCAGCAATATAATTTTTTAAAATATAAATTAGGATTTTATATACATAATCAAACTTTTGTTGGTTATGCACAATGTGACACTTATTTTTTAAAAATTTATATACATAATTTTTTGGTGTCATTTTGAAGGCCATTTTAGGTTATTTAGGTTATATGCGTGTGTGGCTGTGTGTTCATAATTTGTATCATTCTATAATAAACCTTAAAATTTCTAAATAATTCTTACACGATATTTAGTCAGTAGTTCAAAAGTACTTTTAATTTTATAATCTGAGTCATTTTTCAGTTATTAATTAAATTTAATACATCCATATGTGCATGGATGTGATACAAATTGTATGATGATTATAATATTAATTTTTTGTTTTACATGTTAGATATATTCTTCCTAGAATATATCTTTTAGAATAATGATCTTTCTTTAGAGTTTGGGTACTTGATTGATTCAGTTACTTCTATTATGTCAATATTAATTACTACTGTTGGCATTCTGGTTCTTATTTATAGTGATAATTATATGTCTCATGATCAAGGATGTTTGAGATTTTTTGCTTATCTGGCGAAATTCTTTGCGACCCCATAACATACGAAAAAGTTTATGAGTTCATAAGCCCCCTTAGTTGTGTAACAACCTTCCAATTACTATATTATGCCTAGGTCATAATATGTAACTAGAAGATGTTAACTTTTCCAGCGTAAAATTTTTAACCAAATCTGATTAAGAAAAACTTATCTCAATATTAGAAATTTAACCGTGTTATGAAAATTACACTTATATAGAGCCTGTTTAGACATGTTGGTCTCTTTAATAAATTACAAACTTAGTAATAACTTGTAAATAATATTTCATACAATAATATTAATGTCCATATACTACAAATCATATAGGAAAATACAACAAATCTGTAACATTAAAAGAAGTCTTCCAGTTTGTCTCCAGTTTGTAACTGCTCCTCCTGATTTACCTGTCTGGAATGACACGGGAACACACTAAAACAGTGGGAATTCCAAAGAATTCCCAGTAGGCGAAAAATGACTCATCATACAGTGTCATCGTTATCATTCCAGCTACTTCGATTTATTAAGAAAACATGTGAACAATCATAGTTAATTTTAATTTCATAAATATATAACCCGAAGTAGTTTCATTTTATTCACAAACACTTAAAAATAATCTCATACATCATCATTAGTGCAAGCAAAATTTTCAAAACATGACCATGCATAGCTTTTCTTTAATAATCTCTTCTTTAATACCATAAACTAGACAATGAACTCATTACTAGACTTAGGTTACTCTCGCAGGGTCGTGCTCAGCTCAACTGTATCACCCTTTGAGGTCCCATAGGGTCGTGCTCAGCTTAACTCTATCACCCTTGGGTCAATATGTCTTTCCCACAAGCTCGTGCTCGGCTTAACCATATCACCCGTTGGGTACCATCAGGGTCGTGCTCAGCTTAACTATATCACCCTTCAGGCATTATCTTTCTTTAGTCTTTCCCTCAGGGTCATGCTCGGCTTAACCGTATCACCCTTTGGGCACCATCAGGGTCGTGCTCAGCTTAACTGTATCACCCTTCAAGTCTTATCTTTTTATCTTTCTTAATGCACATGACATGCACAATGACAGGCAAAGCTACTTAACTCATGTTATGCAATTATACCACAAAACATCAAGATTTCATCATCATACAAAACACTTTTCAAGAACATCATAACAACAAGAAAGCTGGGATTGTTGTAGTCGAGATGGTTGTAGCCAAGGTGTATCCGGGATGGGATGTAACCTGATTGGTTGTAGCCAGGGTGTATCCGGGATGGGTATAACATGGATGGTTGGTATAATTGGGATGTTTGTAACCTTATTGGTTATAACATGGATAGTTGTATCCGGGATGAGTTTAACCTGGATAGTTATAACATAGATAGTCGTATCCGGGATGGCCGGGATGAGTTTAACTTGGATGAATATAACATGGATAGAGGTATCTGGGATGGCCAGGCTTCGATATTTCTATAAATAAGGAAATCATCACTTACCACTTTACTATTTCATCCTCAAATTTAATATTCAAACATTTGAACCATTTGTCTCCATACCATTCAACCTCTATTTCAAAAAAATTAACATTAACCATCCCTATAGATCATCAAATCATTTTTAAAATCATCAAGTGTAACTTCCAATATGGTTAATATTTCGACTTATAAATCATCACCTATCCTATGGGTAAAATCAACGTTTTCACATCATAAAATATCCTTCAAATAACATAAATTTCCAGCCTAGATAATAACTACAAGTCTGCCCGATTAAGCATATAAATTAATCTAAACAAATGCTTAACTAGAGATTGAAGCCTAGCCTACCTCAAGTGAGTTTGATTCTTGAAAAGGAATGAAATAAGGGCTGTCTTCCTTGGAAAATCCTCTAGGAAATGAAGCCTTGAAGAAGAAAATGGCTGATAGGTGAGGTGGTAGAAGATGTCATGGTTAGGAGCAACAAAGGAGGTAGGTAGTGAGAAAGTGAACAAAATAAAATGCAAGGGAAAGAAATTTAGCTGAGTCTTGGGTGCTGGTATTACGTGCAGAATTTTGGGGTGTTATAATCTATTTATACTAATTGATTTAGTTAGGATGGAAAGGAATTGGTTAGAAAGAAACTTAGTTAGTAGTTAATTAAGTTATAGGTTGACTAAGTCATTATAGACTAAGAAAATATCTAGATTTTCCTTATCTAATCATCATTACCACTATTCCCTTCATTAATGGCATATGTGCACGTGGACAGGCTTCCTAAGCTTGATTTTTGTTTATTGATTCACCTAAGGCATACAAACCCACGGCTGTACATACATACTAGCAGTTGCACCTTCAATTTGGTGTGTATTTTCTAAAAGCAATGATTTCGTAAGATTGATTTTATGCCATGTGGAAAGGCTTAGACATGAAACACAATCTGGTTGGTGCTTATGTCTTTGCTGAAACTAGATTTTTATTTGCAAGATTCCCCCATTTAATGTTTGCTTTCCACCTTGAAGGCCACCTAGAAAGGTTGGTTCAAAAAGCTTATGTCCATTGACTTTGGTTTACCAAACTTTTCTTTCTATTAGTGCACTTAGCTATGCCTATTCTATGGCTGTTGCACGTAAATCCACTTCAAAATATCTAACCAAAATATCTAAGGGTATTTTGGTAATTTCCTTTTCAAGGAAAGGGTAATATGGTCAATCTTTTGCAAACATTTTTATAATTTCCCTTTTTATCTCTAATTGACATATTTAAATTTTTGGGATGTTACAATTTGAATTGAATAAAATGAGAACCCCATTCATACATTACAATTGCATATTCACGCACATGTTAAAGGTGTATATAGTACTATTTATGAGTCAATGACTTTGCAAACTTTAGTTTTGACTACTAGTATTTCTATTACCTTATGTTATTAAGTATAAAATAATATATATTTATATGTTTCGCAAAACTTAGAATTAAAATTTTATTCTAAAGTCTAGTTATTTTTAAATAATAATTATAATTTAATATTGTTAGCAAAGTTTTTTTATATGTGATATTAGTTAGTAATTAAATGTTGCTATGTCCATTTAATTTTAAAATTTTGGACGATTT
This sequence comes from Glycine latifolia, assembly GCA_013407115.1. NCBI lineage: Eukaryota > Viridiplantae > Streptophyta > Magnoliopsida > Fabales > Fabaceae > Glycine > Glycine latifolia. The sequence continues at coordinate 22,085 of QARZ01040903.1, forward strand.
ATAAATACATAATTTTTTTAGAATACAACTTTTACAATAAATTGTAATAAATTAAGATAATGTGAATGGACATGTGTTTTACTTGATTCGAAAACATGACTCATTATTTAGTGTATATTTATTGATATTTGTACAAATATTCCTCTTTACATTTTGATGTGATTATTTTCATTGTTTTAAAATTTGGATGATAATCTTATATTGTTATATATATATATGGGGTGGAAGCGAGGACTAGGGAAGAGAAATCAGAACAACCAATGCACCATATGGAAAACAGGAATAAAATACGGAATTCACATGGCTATGAACAATAATAAACACAATTAGCGAAAACTTTAAAGCATAAAATTAAACTCTCAAGTGCGGCAGAGCAACGAGCTGAAAGAGAGTAGGTGAGAAGAGAAAAATTCAATTATATAAAAATAAACATGCAGAGGATGAGAAAACACTTGTTTATTTCTCAAAAATTAAATTAAAGATTACAATGGTTTCAAACTCAGAGTTTACCTAAGGGAACACTCTGAATCCTGAAGACACTCGAAAATAGAACTAAGAAAATGAAACCTACCTACAGATTGAGGGACGCAGCCCTTATAAAGACTCAAAAATTCCTGTTTCTACAGTTCTGGTAAACTAAATCGGAAAACCTACCGCTACAGTGAAAAACTAAACAGTAGACCGTCCCAGGAAAAGATGATGTCATGCTAAGGTTAGTGATGATATGTCGTCCGCCGTAAAGGAGCTACCACCACAATTCCGCTGATGTCTGAGTTCTTCAGTCGTCTCCTAGATTGATGCCGAAGCAATCGTCTTCATTCTGGTATAAATCATCCGATGACTCTGAGGAGGCTTCAGCAGGTTGCTTGGATGAGGAGCAGGCTTCTTGATTTTCCTTTTCCAAAAGATTAAAGATCATCCTTATGTTCTCTGTAAGCTTCTCTTTGGAGGAAGAAAATGCCAGAGCTGATAACACTTGTGATCTTTGATTGAGGAATTTGTAGGCTTCTAGGTCTGCGGCTTTGGTGAAAGTTGGATGTTGTTTGAACCAAAGCGAAATCTGGTCAGGACTGGCCCTTGCATGGTCAAACTGGGGCCACCACTTTACCAGAACTTGTCGTTTGAGTATTGGTAATTGTCCTTTGATGGGAGTATTACCAAAGGTATATCGCCATTGGAAGATCCAGGCGAGAGAAAGTTTGCTGAAGAAGTGAAGATCCACCGGGAATGGGTCATTATCTAGATGTTCGAACTTCTTCGTGAATGTTGTTAATCCAGATACCACTTCAGAAGGGAGTATCTCAAGGATTGGTTCATAGAAATTCCACCACTGGAGAAATCATTGAGGGAACTTGTACTGGACATTTTGTTTAAAATAAATAAGCCAGGAATGCATAAAATCTTTATTTTGAAAATCAAAAACATTATTCTAGGCAGTTTGATAATCCCAGTATGAAAAACCAATGGGATCATAGTTTTGGGAAAAACGTTTTATCTTATTCATGTCTCCAAATTCTCTAGGTGTTAGAACCTTAAGAATGTGCAGAGTTCAATAAGCGATTTGCTCCGAGTCTCTGTTTTTATGATGTTTAATCTGGACTGAGTTAGTGTCTACCAGAATAAACTCATAAAAATACCTTGTCTTGAGCATAGAGGTCGGCACATAATGAAATTGATTTCCCTGGATGTCTTTGGGAAAGATTTTTAGGGAAACTTTGTTTGGTTTGGAGTCCCAAAATTCAGGTTCTACTTAGACAATCTCCTGACATTTGGGTTTTGAGACATATTGTGTTTGGGGTTTTGGCTTTTGGACTGCTAATGGTTCTGGTTCTTGAACTATGGCTTTGCCTTTGTGAAGGGTTATGGGAGTTTGAGACATGGTCTTGATCATATCTAAGATGGTTTGGTTTCCTTCTTCTTCCGAAGTAACATCAGCCCATGATTTAGATGGAAGGCCTTTCGGAAGATGAGAAAGACCCTGTTCATGGAGGGCCAAAAGGGTTTGGATAGGCATGGCATAATCTGCCATTGTTTGGGATTGGCGTTTAGGTTTCTGGTTTGATGTCCCAGTGATAGATTGAGGTAAGATCCGGGTAGATGACCCAAACTGGGTGGATGACACAGACTGGGTGGATGACCCAGATTTTGATTGATTTTTGGAGTCTTCTTCCTGATTGGATGAAGATCCAGCCCCTGCAGATCCTACATGGGAGATTAAACCAGCAACAGCTAGTCTTGGTTTAGTGATAGTAACCTTTCCTTTCCCCTTTCCTCGTGAGGAGGAAGATTTGGGTAAATTGGGCATGAACTTACCGATCTCTCCCCTATAAATATTCACGAGTAAGGTAATTAGGTAAAGAGTTTAAAGTACCTTTTAGAAATTCAATTTCAAAATAAAAAATACTTAAAATGGCTTGCCATCGGGCAAAAATCTGTTTAGATGCAAGGTTTTTAACATCTTTTTGTAAAATCTCTTTTGCAGACTTACAATCAACACGAATTAAAAACCTTTGATTAAGCAAATCATATTGAAATTTAGAAATGCATAAAACAATTGCCAAAACTTCTTTTTTGACTGTGGAATAGTTCTACTGAGCAGGATTCCAATGCTTAGAAGTAAATGCAATTATTTGTTCTTTGCCATTAACAGACTGTTTGAGAATACCACCATAACCCATGTCAGAGGCATCAGTTTCTACAATCTTTTTGGCTGAAGGATTGGGAAGATAAAGGCAAGGAAGATTTTGGACCTGAGATTTGATCTGTTTGACAATGTCAGTATGGGTATTTGTCCAAGGAGGATGAGCCTTCTTGAGACGATCATACAGAGATTTTGCAAGGTTACTCAGCTAAGGGAAGAAGTCAGCTACATAATTTAGACAACCGAGAAAATGCTGGAGTTGGGTTTTTTCGATAATCTGATCCGGGAATTTGTTAGAAAATTTAATGGCACAATTGATGGAGTTATAGTTCCTTGATGGATGTTGTGACCAAGGAAACAGATCTTTGTTTGAAAAAGGTTGATTTTAGTTTTAGATAAAGCAAGACCATTTTTCTTGATTACCTGTATGAAAATGTTTATGTGTTTAAAATGCTGGTCAACAGATTGTGAAAACACAAGAACATCATCAATATAGACAATAATAAAAGAGGAGTATGGATTAAAGATGTCATTCATAATTTTTTGAAATTCTGAAGGAGCATTCTTCAATCCAAATGGCATAACTCTCCATTCATATTGTCCGAAAGGAACTGTAAAAGCTATTTTATAGCAATCCCTTTCATTAATTTGAATTTGCCAAAATCCAGATTTCATGTTAAATTTTGAAAAGATTTTAGCAGAAAAAAGGCGGTTTAGAAGATCCTTCTTATTAGGAATCGGATATCGGATCCATTGAAGGGCTTGGTTGAGGGGTTTGTAGTTGATGACCAAACGGGGAGATCCACGTTCAATTTCTGCTAGTTTGTTGACATAGAATGCCGAACAAGACCAAGGACTCTTACTCTTCCTGATAAGCCCTTTCTGTAGAAGATCTTGGATTTCCTTCTGGCAATGAACCAGGAGATCTTGGCTCATTTGGATTGGTTGGGATTTGACGATCATTGAAATCCTTTTCATGAGGAAGATCAACGATATGCTGTTTGCGTTGCCAAAAAGCGTTAGGAAGATCGGCACAGATGGCTTTTTGGATTTGATTGGACAAAAACTTGATTTTATTAATAATGATTGGTTTGTTAAGCAAATTATAAATTTTCTTGTAAGAAATTTCTTCTTTAAGATAATTAATTTGGTTTTGCTTAAAAAGGATTGGGTTTAAATCTCTAACGATTGGGTTTTTAAGAAACCTAAAAGTAATAGATTTGTTTAAATAAGTCGTAGAAATGCCTTTATCATAAATGGTTATAGGAAAGATTGATTTGATAAAAGGTGTTCCTAAAATAACATCATTTTTCAGATTTTTAACCAAAAGGAAAGAGGTTTTAATTTTCAAATCTTCCTTTTCAATTAATGCATCTGAAAGCTTGTAATTGACCTGAAGTTTAAAACCACTAGCGGTACTAAGGCATTCGCAAGTTTTTTCAAAATACTTAGTTGGAATTAATCCTTCCTGAATGTAGTTTGAATCTGCCCCTGTGTCAAACAGAGCTTCAGTTTCAAGGATAAAGGTTCCAACAATAATTTTGACTTTTATAAAAAAACTTTTGGATTGTTAATTGATTAATTAATTCAAAAATGTTTGGAGGAACTACAGGAGTAACTGAATCATTTAGAGATTCATTATCAGAGGTTTGGTTACTCCGATCATGATTTTCCTCATCAATATAATCACCAGATTGCAGAACAGTTAGAATATTCTGATGAACATTCTGTTGTTCTTTAATGAGGCGAATTTTAGCTTTTAGTTTACTAACCTCATGCTGAAGATCCTGTAGGGTTACTGGTTTAACAACACTCTTTTCAAATTTCTTAAGGGTATTATTAAGGTTAAACTTGTTAGTAGTTAACAAATTGTTAGCTTTAGAAGATGAAGAAGATTATGGTTCATTCAAAGATTGTTTCAGTTTTAATAAAAGGTTTTTCTTCTCTTCAGGGTCCGAAATAGAATTAATCACCTCAAAAAGAAGATCTTGCTCCCGGGTAAGGACATTGATTTGGGAAGAAGAAGGACAATTAATTCGTCCTTGTAATCTATTGAAACATAGTTTTTTTTTACATTTTACATACTTATGTAATCAATTACAACTATCTAGTAATCAATTACAATAGATAAACACTATTTTACAAAGTGCTTTTGTAATCTATTACAGACAGATGCTAATCTATTACAACAGACAACACTTCTTTTGTGTTTGCACTGAGTTGGTGTGCTTCTTCATGCTTGTCCAAAAGATACAAGTTTGTTTTGATGTGGTCTTGAAGGGCTTGTGTTCTAGCTCTTGTCATGGGTCCTCTGAAGCTAATCAAAGGAGTTCTTCAAGTTCTCCTTCTTGGCCTTAAGCTTGCAATGGACCTCCATCATCCCCTCCTTCTTGAAAAGAACTTGAGCTTAAGTTTGCTTCCCCACTTGTACCTACATCATACAAGAAAGATCACAAACATTGAAAGTATTACTCACACCATACTCACTAGGCAACTCATGTTTGTAAGCATTGTTGTTAATCCTCTCTAAAATCTTAAAAGGTCCATCTCTTCTTTGTTGGAGTTTGGATTTCCTTCCATGAGGAAATATATCCTTCCTCAAATGAAGCCACACCAAATCTCCTTCATTAAATATCACTTGCTTCTTGTGCTTATTGGCTTGCTTTGCATATTGTTCCATCTTCCTCTCCACATGTGCCTTCACTTGTTCATGCAACTTCCTAACATAAGAAGCTTTAGACAAAGCATCATGATTAACCATAGAAGAAGTGTTAGGTAAAGGCAATAAATCAAGAGGAGTTAAAAGATTAAAGCCATAAACAATTTCAAAAGGAGATAAGGAAGTAGTCTTGTGAACTACTCTATTGTAAGCAAACTCAATGTGAGGTAGACACTCCTCCCAAGTTCTCAAATTACCCTTGATGTAGCATCTAAGGAGTTATCCCAAGGTCCTATTCACCACCTCGGTTTAGCCATCCGTTTGTGGGTGACAAGTTGATGAAAACAAGAGTTTTGTACCAAGCTTTCCCCACAATGTTTTCCAAAAGTGGCTAAGGAACTTTGTATCTCTATCACTCACAATGCTTCTTGGCAATCCATGTAGTCTCACCATTTCCTTGAAGAAAAGATTAGCTACTTCACAAGCATCATCACTCTTGTGACAAGGAATGAAGTGTGCCGTCTTTGAGAACCTATCAATAACAACAAAGATAGAATCCTTTCTCCTCTTGGATCTTGGAAGACCAAGCACAAAATACATAGAAATATCAATCCAGAGGGACTTAGGAATAGGCAAAGGTGTATACAAACCATGAGGCAATAATCTAGATTTAGCTTTATGACAAGTAATACATTGAGAAACAAGCTTATGCACATCATGCCTCATTTTTGGCCAAAAGAAATGTTTGTGCAAAATAGCCAAAGTTTTATCCACACCAAAATGCCCCATTAAATTGTTTTCATGAGCTTCCCTAATGAAAAGTTCTCTCAAAGAGCTTTTAGGAACACATAGTCTCTTTTCTTTAAACTAGAAACCATCATGTCTAAAATATCCTTGATGAGACCCCTTCTCACACAAAACAAATATACTAGAGAAGTCATGATCACTTACATATAATTCCTTTATGTGATTAAAACCAATCAATTTAGTTAGAAGCATAGAAATCAAACAATGCCTCCTAGATAAGGCATCCGCTACTACATTCAACTTGCTTTGCTTGTGTTTAATAACATAAGGAAATTGTTCAATAAATTCAATCCACTTAGCATGTCTCTTGTTGAGTTTGCCTTGAATTTTCAAATATTTAAGAGATTCATAATCACTATGTATCAGAATTCCTTAGGTAAAAGATCGTGTTGCCAAGTTTGCAAGACTCTAACAAGTGCATACAATTTTTTATCATAAGTGGAATAGTTTAAACATGCACCCTTTAATTTCTCACTAAAATAAGCAATAGGATGTTTATTTTGAATCAAAACCCCCCAATCCCTACATTAGATGCATCACATTCCAATTCAAAAGAAGCATTAAAATTAGGCAATGCAAGAATAAGTGCATGAGACAATTTATCTTTCATTGTTTGGAAAGAACCTTCACCCAAAAGAGGTTGCATAGCTTTGGGCCATTTTTCTCCTTCCTTTTCAACATGTAAACAAAGAAATTTAGGAAGCATATAATAAAGAGGTTGTTGTGCCCATAACACTCGCTTAATTTCCTTTTCGCTCAAGAACAAACTCTCTTTAATCTCATGATTTTTTTTGCTCTCAATTTCTTTCCCTTTCTTTTTCTTCTCGCTAGTTTTTGTCTTTGGTAGCTCACTTTTCTTCTCTTTTTTAGGAGCAGTATTTTTCAGCTCTTGAATTCTTTTTTCTTTCATTCTCACTTGATCTTCACACACTTGTCTAGGAGTCAAAGGCCTCAAAATAATTTTCTTGCCTAAGTGCTCAAACTCAAAAGTGTTCTCCATGCCATTGTGTATCACTTTTCTATCATATTGCCATGGCCTACCAAGAAGGATATGACCAGCCTCCATAGGTACAATATCACAAAGAACTTCATCATTATAAGCATTAATAGAAAAAGGAATGAGCACTTGAGAATTTATCACAACTTCTCCACTTTCACTAAGTCATTGTGGCTTGTATGGCTTTGGATGCTTTGTGGTTGGCAAGTGTAACTTCTCAACAAGCCTTGTACTAGCCACATTGGTGCAGCTGCCTCCATCAATGATAAGTGAGCACACTTTCTTTTCAATTAAACACCTAGTGTGAAAAATATTTTCTCTTTGAGTCTCCTCTTTTTCTAGACAAAAATTGCTCAACATTCTCCTTACCATCAAGAGATCACCTTCCTCCGCTTCCACAAGTGTAAGTTCTTCTTCATCTTCACTTCAAGAACTAGTTGAGCTACTTGAAGACTCACTCTTGATGTCTCCATCCTCAAGCAAATTCATAGTTCTCTTGTTAGGACATTGGGAAGGAATGTGACCTTTACCAAGGCACTCTAAACACTTGATATTGCTTGATCTTGTTGGAGTAGGATCCCAAATTTTTTTCTTGAGCTTTCAACCCTTTCTTCTTTATTTTTCACTTGAGACACTTCCCTTTTAGGCTTGTCCTTCCAACTGGAAGTTGCAACCCCATTGGTCTTGGAAAAGGAAGCTTTTCTCCTTTTTAGTTTTTGCTACACCCTTTGAGCTTTCTGGACTAGCTCCTCAATTGTTGTATAAGAATGTAGCTCCATCACATCTTGAATATCTCTATTCAAGCATGAAGGAACCTAGCCATGGTTGCTTCTTGGACCTCCACAATTTCAGCCCTTATCATCATCAATTCCATCTCTTTATAGAAGACATCAACACTCTTGTAGCTTGGAAATGTCTTTGGAGCTTGTTGTGGACTTATCTTGCATAATAAGTTGGAACAAATCTTTCTCTCAAGAATCTTTTCAAGTCATTCCAGCCATGTATTTTTTCTCTCCTCAACCTCTCTATGTCCATTAGAATTTGGTTCCACCACACCAAAGCATAGCCACCAAATTCTAGAGTTGCTAGAATCACTTTTTTTTTTCTTCATCAATTTGTTGGCATGAGAAAATTTGTTCTACTTTCATCTCCCACTCAAAGTAAGCTTCGGGATTATTATCACCATAGAATTTTTGAATTTTTATTTTTACTCCACTCAATCATCCATTCCTCCCTTCTCTTTCTTCTCTCCTAAGCCTCCAATCTCCCTCATCTCTATTTTCCCTCCTATGATTGTTTCTTCTATTAATTTCTATCCTTTCCTCCCTCTCACTCCTCTCATCATAATAATTTCCTCTCATCTCCTAAGCCTCTCCATCCACACTACCATTTGGACTACTCCTTCTTTGAGTCTTCCTTTGTAACTCCTCAAATTTTGCATCTATTTTAGTTTTCAAGTTTTCCATTTGTCTTGTCATGGCTTTCATCAACCTAGAGGTCCTAGGTGACAAAGTTTCTCCTCCACTTGAACTCATCCTTCAAAAGAAATGGTTAGCAAAAACACAAGTATATAAGAAAATTATCACCACTCTCTAAGTGTTTGTCACTCACACTCGTGTTTGCACCCTTTATCTTGGCTTTTTCTTTAATGTTCTCTCTTGCCTTTTTCCACTCTAGCTTCTCTATAGTTCTTAAGAAACACTCTCAATCCAATCAAGCTTCTTTACTATCGTGAAATAGGAAACAATTCTAGGCTAGACTCAAGAGTCCAAAGAACAAGAAAACTCTAAGATAAAACCTTGGAATTTTTTAAGAGACAAGCAACAAAAGCAAAAATTTTAGAAAAGCACAACTCAAATTGGAATTTTAATGAGACAACTCAAGGATAATGGCTGTACCAAACTGCACAAGGAGGATATGCCAATCAAATTCAATTGTTAGAAGCCAAATTTCACAAAGATTGCATGTCATACAAGTTCAATTAATTTTGTGGTTCAAAGGAATTTTTAAACTTGTAACTTTTGCAACTTTCTTTGCTTCTAAAATCTGTTTTAACTTTGAATGTTCTAGCCACTAATTCAATTATTTCTTGGCTGTAATTTGATTGTTTTTCCAGCCACAAATCAAAAACTTTTTGGGCTGCACTTTGATTATTTTTCCAGCCACAGTTTCACAAACATTTGGCTGCATTTTTTCTTTCTTTTGGTACAAGTTAAAGAATTCTTAAAGAAAGATGATGAATCACGAAAACTATGTATAACAATTGTAAAATTTTGCTTCTAACAACTCAATTCATTTTAGGCATGAGATTAGAATCAAAACAAGTGGTTATACAACACAAAAACAGCTACTAACACTAGATTACAAGAATCAAAACTAGAAATTTATCAAGAACAAATGAAGAACATGAAAAAAAGAAGACTTGAAATCAAACAAAACTTAAAGAAAAGCTCAAGGTTATGTGGTGAATCACTGCACTAGAATAACACACAAAGGATTTTTCACAAAAACACCAGAACACTAGGAAAAGAAAGGATTTATTGATTTCCGAATAGGTGCAGAATTTTTTACCTCTGAAGAACTTTTAAGAACTGAACTTGAAGAAGAATTTCACAAGGATTAGGCTCTAGATACCAGTTGATGTATGGCTGAACCCATTAGCCATGAATTTTGTAATGACCCGCCACGTCGCTACTATATCACTAACTCATAATCATGGCATAAACTCATTTTAATAAAAAGAACACCCCTTTTTTTTTACTTGTGAAAACAATAGTAAATTTTTGCGAGCATATAATGACCGTCATCATACAAAATACACATACTTGAAGATATTCATAAACATCTCGAATACTTGTTTATACACGTCAGGCATAATTTAATTAATAGTACAAAGATTACATCTCAAAATATACGTCAAGTGTTTTACAAATAGAAAGAGAAAATAAAAGTTAGGGGTGTAATTAGCAAAACAAGGAGTGCATCCATTAAAACAAGGGGTACATCTAGCAAAGTGCAACTCCTGCCCGGGGATCATGTCCATTGACATGTCGGCAAAACACGACAGCTCCAACAACTCAGACTTCTCCCAAAAGCACCTAATGCTGCTCATCTGCTCACACGAACCCGGTTCGCGGTCATCACAGGTACCAAACCACAAGGTACAACAACGCAAAGGTGAGTTCATCATATTAAATAACAACAATAAATACAACAGGAAAAAGGCACACAACCCGATCAAGAAGCAACATGGTTATCGGCATACAATTGCAAGCATTCCAAGCATAACATACACGGACATCCACAACCATCTCATAGATAAGCTCATATAACCTAACATGATGCATGCTCCTGACTCAATTCTCATTATGCGATGTGGTACCATCCCGGAAATAGGCCATCCCAGTGGTCAGATGATGCAGTAGCATGTCAGGGTCACTCTGTCGTGCACAGGAATCACCCCCCATGGTGATCACCCAATGGGTGTCAGAAGGAGTTGCCAACAGATGTGGCCCCCCATTACCTTCGTACCCTACAACCAATCGTCAACCCCATTTTCGCCATGCAAATGTCCTATGTTACGTAGGCACCATCAATGTATGACCCGAATAGGGACACAATCCTTCCCCGCAAGGTTAATTCGTCATGCACCCTCTATGTAACATATCGCCCACACAAGGGCCCAGCGATGCACTGACCATGGCCCTCGCAAGGTTTACCACCACCTAGTCCCGGCATCTCACGGTTTATTGCCCATACATGGACCCGATGATGCACTGACCGTGGTCCTTGCAAGGTTTACCGCCACCCAGTCTCGGCATCTTGTAACATCCTCAAAATTATATCTTGAATTCATATTTATAATTGAATTGTGAAAGTGTGATGATACTTGGATACAAAAATATTTGAAAGAGAAATGACCATATTACCCTTCCCTTAAAGTAGGAATTACAGAAATGCCCTTGAGGTGAAAATTACGAAAATGCCCTTGAGGTGAAAATTACGAAAATGCCCCTAGATATTTTAGTTAGATATTTTAAGGTTTAAATTACATAGATACCCTTGGATATTTTTGAAATTACAAAAATACCCTTGAGCCAAAATAACACAAATACCCTCAGATATTTTGTGGAGATATTTTATAGTGGAAAAAAATAATAAAAATAATAAATAGAATCTGGAGAATTTTCTTTTAATTGTAGGAGGTATAGACTTATTCAAAGAGATGATTTAGTAATTTTTATCGTCAGAAGTGGAACGGACTAATCAGAATTAAGATATAAGCAGTCTTGAATGTAAGGTCTGTGTAGCACTCTGTATAGACTACTTGTGAGCTATTTATATTATAACTGAAGTCAGTTTCTGGAAAACTCTAGAGTTTCATTATTTAATATTATCCTAGAAGAGTTCAAATTGAACTTTACTTCTTCCTATAAAAGGCCATGT
>QARZ01040903.1:42196-87713 GCA_013407115.1 Glycine latifolia
TTCTCGTTAATTTTCTATTATTTAATTTAAGTTACGTAATTACACAAACTCAACCAATTCTCTCAATTTATTATTTGTCTTCCAATTTCTAAGATGTTAAGTTACAATAAAATTGCATTCAATCCCTGTGGAGACGATACTTTACTTACTCACTTTATTACTTGAAACGAACGGTACACTTGCCGATTTTGCAACAAGTTTTTGGCGTCGTTTCTAGGGATTGAAATCGCCAATTTTATATTAACTTTAATTCTTAAGATTAGAATTTCTTTTGTTACTAAACTGCTTTTCTTAGTTTATGCGAGGTATAGTTATTCCTGATCATCTGCAGTACGATCCTGAAATAGAGAGGACTATTAGAAGAAACAGGAAACTAGCCAAACAAAGAGAAAGAGAAGCAGAAAATTCTAATTTTGATTCAATCTCTGAATTGGAATTAGAAATGGCTGACCGAGGAAATAATCAGCCTAGACCGGAAGACGAACTAATGGAGGATATTCTGGCTCCATTGCTCACTAGACCAAACTCTAGTATTGTAAGACCACTAATTGTAGCAAATCACTTTGACATTCATCCTTCATTGATTACATTTATGGAACGCAGTCAGTTTGGAGGGGAAGATAATGAAGATCCCCATGATTTCATTGACAGATTTATGAGAATCTATGATACCATTAGACACCATGGGGTGTCAGATGATGCTATAAGATTGAGGTTATTTCCTTTTGCTGTTAAAGGGAGAACACTTAGATGGTTGGATAGACAGACCTCAAATAGCATAACCACTTAGGAAGAATTAGTTGCAAAATTTTTCTCTCAATAGTTTTCAATGGATAAATACAATCGGCTGGTGAATGAGATTACCAATTTCGCTCAACATGAGAGGGAAACTTTGTGTGCAGCATGGAATAGATTTCAAGAGCTGATTCGGAGGTATCCACAATATGACATGACTGTGGGTAAAAAGGTACGTATTTTCTTTAATGGAATGATACATGAATCACGCCTTATTGTTAATGTTGCAGCTGGTGGCTCCATAAGATCGAAAACTGCAGTCCAGACGTATGAATTGATTGACTCTCTAGCCCGTGATGAAAATGAACGTGTCCTAGTTCAACCCAAGAGAGAAGTTATCCAGTTGGGGAGTAATGATGCAATGCTAGCTGAACAGAAAATATTGGCTCAGCAATTAGCCAAATTAAATGTAAAGATTGACAAACTCCAAGTCTCTGCAGCTCAAGTTTCATCCAGCAGAATGCAACCTGCCATATGTGAGTATTGCCAAGGTGAGCATGAATCTAATGAATCTCCCACATTGGTAGGAGCTGACCCAGTGCAGGTGAATGGCCTTTGGTATGATCAGAGACCCCAACAAAATTTCCAGAGAAATCAAAACAATGCTATGGGAAATAATTTCCAAAGGAGAATCCAAGGTGGTGGGTTAGATTACAAATCTAACAATTATTTGCAGCCTCCACCTATTCCACCCAAAGAACCATTGGAGCTGGAAAAAGATATGTTGCAACTATCTAAAACAACTAATGAGCACATCCAGGCCATCAATGCCTTCATTAATGAGACCAGAGCTCATAATAAAAATCAAGATGCCTCCATTAGAAACCTTGAGAATCAAATTGGGCAATTGGCAAAACAACTAGCTGAAAGGTCTCAAGGACAGTTTCCAAGTGACACCATTGTGAATCCAAGAGAGCATGCAAAGGCAATAACCACGAGGAGTGGAAAAGTAATTACACCTCTAGAGAATCCAAAGGTAAGCCAAAGAGGAGCTGAAGAGGAAAATACCAGAAGGGATGCAGAACATAAGGATGAAGCACCTTCAACCAAGCAAGAAGAGACAAATTCTGCACCTTCAAAGCAGCCAATGGATTTCTCCTGCTTTGAGAAGCCTCCTTATCCAGTAAAGAACAAGCAACAAGCACAAAAACAACAGTTTGCTAGGTTCTTAGAAATGTTTAAAAAACTTCACATTAACATTCCATTTGCTGAAGCTTTAGCTAATATGCCTAACTATGCAAAATTTATGAAAGAACTGTTGTCTAGGAAACATAAATTGCAGGAATGTGAGACTATTGCACTTACTGAAGAGTGCAATGCTATAATACAGAGAAAGCTGCCACCAAAGCTTAAAGACCCAGGCAGTTTTAACATTCCAATTGCAATAGGGAACATTAATGTAGGTAGAGCTCTATGTGACCTGGGGGCAAGTATAAATTTAATGCCTTTGTCAGTTTGCAGGTCCCTAGGAATCTCTGAACTAAAGCCTACCAGAGTTTCTCTACAACTTGCAGACCGTTCTTTGAGGAAGCCTACAGGAGTTATTGAAGATGTTCTAGTAAAAGTAGATAAGTTTATTTTTCCCGCAGATTTTATAGGTTTAGACATGGATGGTGAAAGTGAAATACCACTTCTCTTAGGTAGATCATTTTTAGCCACTGCTAGAGCTTTAATAGATGTAGAGAAAGGTAAACTAGAACTTAGGATGGATGATGAGTTTATTACTTTTAATGTTTTTAATGCTATGAAAAATCCATCTGATGAACATGATTGTTTTAGGCTAGATGTATTGGATAATGTAATTCATGCAGGTCAAACAGAGGAAGAGGAACTTGAAAAAGTGCTGGAAATTAGGAGTCAAGAAACCATACAAGAAGAGTGGGAGGTAGCCATGGAGCTGCTGGAAAAGAAAGAAAATGACATCCCAGTTGGAGCACCAAAAGTTGAGCTGAAAGAGTTACCGGAGACCTTGAAGTATGTGTTCCTAGGTGATGGAGAAACATACCCAGTCATTATCAATAAAGGGCTGGAATTTTATGAGGAAGAGCAGCTATTAAAAGTACTCAAGGAGCACAAAACTGCTATAGGCTGGTCCATATCCGATTTGAAAGGTATTAATCCATCTTTTTGTACTCATAAAATTCTTATGGAAGATGATATGAAACCAGTGAGGAAACCACAAAGGAGACTTAACCCAACTATGAAAGAAGTAGTCAGAAAAGAGGTGGTCAAGTTGTTAGATGCAGGTATGATTTACCCAATTTCAGACACCGCATGGGTAAGTCCAGTTCAGACCGTCCCCAAGAAAGGTGGGATGACAGTCATTCAAAATGACAACAATGACTTAATCCCCACAAGAACTATCACAGGCTGGAGGATGTGTGTGGATTTAGGAGACTGAATGATGCAACTAGGAAGGATCACTTTTCTCTTCCATTCATGGACCAAATGCTTGAGAGATTAGCAGGGTATGACTATTATTGCTTTTTGGATGGATACTCTGGGTACAATCAAATCCCTGTAGCACCAGAAGACTAAGAAAAGACAGCCTTCACTTGTCCTTTTGGAGTGTTTCCATATAGAAGAATGCCTTTCGGCCTATGCAATGCACCTGCAACATTTCAAAGGTGCATGCTTTCCATTTTTTCTGACATGGTTGAGAAAGGTTTAGAAATATTTATGGATGACTTTTCTATTTTTGGCTCTTGCTTTGATTCATGTTTGCTTTGAAAGAAAAGGGCCTTGAACCCCGAAGGCATGTGAGAAGAAAATAAAATTTTTAAAGCGGAAACACACATACCACACAAGAATCATTCTTTAGGACATAGATGTTACCTTGTTTATATTCAAAATTTGATGATCAAGGATAGGCCTGAAGATACAAGCCCTCTAATGTTGATCCACACCACTTCTTGTCAAGACTCAAGAACACTTCTTGAAGGCTACCAACAAACACCAAAGGAGGCAGGCTAGGCACACCAATGGAGAGGAAGAAGGTTAGGTTTTAAAGTGTTTTTACTTATCTAAAAGGCTCACCAATACATGATATTGGTGGCTGAATTTTCAGCCAACACTCACACAAAGGGGCACGTGAAAATAGAGGAAAGTAGATTAGGGTTTTTCCTCTCAAATTATTAGAGAACTATGATCACAATAGCACACTTTATAGAAGAGTTTGAGTCAGATTTTTAACCAAAAAATCTGATCATGAAGCATCCCACACGTGAAGATAAGATAGAGTTGTTGCATTTCAAAATTTCCAACAACCTCCTATCTTATCTTCCTAAGACCAAGTCAATTACTGGGGATTTAATTTTGCCAAAAGATAATCATATATCAGCCATGTATAAGCCCATAATCAGCCCTCAAAATTCTTCCTAAAATCTAGGACATGATCATGATAAGATTCTAGTTGAATTAAAATTCAAATCTAGTTCTTATCTTCTCCTTTTGATATGAAACTAACTACTATAGTTAATTCATATTTAAATTCAAATATTTAAATTATCAAATTTAAATATTAGATAATTAATTTAACTATTTAAATTAATTAATAATGTCTTGGACTATCCAAGCCCATTAACTCCATTCATGCGCCCCTCTCTCTTTAAGATAAGTATCCAAACTCTTTCTTGGGCCAACAACCATTATTAGGCCCAAAACCTTTAATGCTATAGTGTCATGACAATAAAGTGTTAGTGTGTGACCCATTAGGCCCAACATAGCTACTGACATAAATGAGTTTGGGCCCAACAAGGCCACTACTCATTTAATGACAACACAGAGCAGTAGCAATGCTTTGTTGCCCCAAAACTAGTTACGTAAATGACAAGATCATCCTATTAAATCTATTTGGTTTCCGTATGTATTTCCTTTTGTCTTGGTTACCTTCCCATAAAACCTAGGGCAAGGAAACGTATCAGCCCTTGCGGTCTAGGGTAAGCTTTAATACGAAATAGGGAGTCTCCAATTTTACTGACTCTAAAGGCAAATCATCTCATGATTTCTTTTACTATGCATAGATTCCCGAGACCCATAAATGTCATCCCGATTTCTTCGATTTACAGATAACCTAATCTCTCACAGAGATTTGACGAATTCCTTCAGCTAGTCACCCTAGACTCGTGTTCTTTCAGGACATGCCAAAAGTACACCTATGTGTCTCCATGTTTCAGGCAGACGAGGTATACAATCAAAACACGTCTTCTAGAACACAGTCTAGGTGAAAACTTCTGGTCTAAGGAAAGACACACCCAAATAATAAGAGACTACTCTAATGATACTATCTGTGAGATTTCCTCATAGAGTCTCTTTGTGGGTCCGTTCAGTGCGAGCTATACCCTTATAGGTCCACCCACGACTTTAGCTAAGACATCTCCATGTCTGTAGCTCATGAGGTCTTTACCTTGTATCTGCATACAAGTAGTTAAGCCGTGCTAGTCTTACCTGAAATCACTGATCCCCATTCTCAGTGTCTCTAGACTAGGAACTTAAAATTTAAGAGTAGACATCTGGTATCCTTAAATCCTCATGATCGTGATCCCATCACTGATACTCAAGAGATACCTATTCTATTCCAAGGGTTTTATCCAGTTACTCATATATTAATAATGATATTGAGACAGAATATGAAACAAGATAAAGAGCGCTTATAATTTATTCATGACAATATGAAAAGTACATGGACGTCCTTATCTAATGAAAAGATTGTCTCTAGGACATCCATATACTAACATGGCTAACTTAGCTAAGGTTTTAAAAAGATGTCAAGAGACAAATTTAGTTTTAAATTGGGAAAAGTGTCATTTCATGGTTCGTGATGGAATTGTCCTAGGCCATAAAGTATCTGAAAAAGGGATAGAGGTTGATAGAGCTAAATTGTTATTGATTGAAAAATTGCCTCCTCCTATCAATGTTAATGGTGTTCGAAGTTTTTTAGGTCATGCAGGTTTTTACAGGAGGTTCATCAAGGATTTTTCCAAGATTGGAAAACCTCTCAGCCAATTGATTGAAAATGGAGTAGACTTTTGTTTTGATAAAGCTTGTCTGGATGCATTTAATGTACTGAAAAATAAACTTACTACTGCACCTATTTTAATAGCCCCTGATTGGACCTTACCATTTGAACATATGTGTTATGCTAGTGCTTATGCAATAGGTGTTGTCTTAGGACAAAGAAAAGATAAGTGTCTGCATGTCATATATTACGCTAGTAAGATTTTGAATGAGGCACAAATTAATTATGCCACCACTGAAAAAGAAATGCTAGCTGTGGTTTATGCATTAGACAAATTTAGTTCCTACTTGATTGGTTCTAAAGTGATTGTTTACACTGACCATGCAACTCTTAAATTTTTAATGAATAAGCAAGACGCAAAGCCATGCTTGCTGCGTTGGATGCTTTTGTTTCAGGAATTCGATTTGGAAATCAAAGATAAAGCCAGAGTGGAAAACAAGGTAGCTGATCACTTGTCAAGGATTCAAGACAAGAAGTTGCAAGATGACCCAGAAGTAGAAATCAATGAGTACTTTCCTGATGAAGGAGTGATGGCAATCCAACTCAGCCCATGGTTTGCAGATATGGCCAACTACAAAGTTGTAGGTGTAATACCTGAAGAATTAAATTGGCAATAGAAAAAGAAGTTTCTCCATGATTCAAAGAGGTATTTGTGGGACAACCTTTTTCTTTATTTTCAATGTACAGATGGGGTAATTCGTAGATGTGTAACTGAGTCAGAGGCACCTAAAATCCTTTGGCATTGCCATGCTTCGGATTATGGAGGACACTTTGGAGGAATAGAACAGCACAAAAAGTCTTGCAGTGCGGTTATTATTGGCCAACATTATTCAAGGATGCAAGGGATTTTGTGGAAAAATGTGATAATTGTTAGAGGACGGGAAATATCTCTCGTAAAGATGAGATGCCACTAAACAACATCCAAGAAGTTGAGCTGTTCGATGTATGGGGGATTGATTTTATGGGACCCTTCCCTAAATCATATTCCAATCAATATATCTTGGTTGTAGTAGATTATGTATCTAAATGGGTTGAGGCTGTGGCCTTACCAACCAATGATACGAAGGTGGTGGTCTCATTCCTGCGGAAGAATATCTTCACCCGCTTTGGAGTGCCGAGAGCTATAAGCAGTGATGGAGGTACCCATTTTTGCAATAAACAGTTTGATAGCTTACTTTCCAAATATGGAGTCAACCACAGAGTTGCCACACCATATCATCCTCAAACAAGTGGACAGGTAGAAATTTCTAACCGAGAACTTAAAAGAATTTTAGAAAAGACTATTGGAAATTCTAGGAAAGATTGGGCCAAGAAGCTAGATGATGCGTTGTGGGCATATCGGACTGCATTTAAAACACCTATAGGTATGTCACCTTTTCAACTTGTGTACGGTAAGTCTTTCCATCTTCCAATTGAGTTAGAACATAAAGCTTTGTGGGCCACCAAATTCTTAAACTTTGAACTCTCTAAATCTAATGAAAAACGATTATTGCAATTAAATGAGCTAGATGAGTTCAGGTTAGCTGCATATGAGAATGCCAGGATTTATAAAGAGAAGACCAGGAAGTGGCATGATAATAAAATTCGTCCTAAAGAATTTGAGCCGGGACAACAGGTATTGCTTTATAATTCTCGCCTGAGACTTTTTCCAGGTAAGTTAAAATCCCGTTGGTCTGGCCCATTTTTAGTACGAAAAGTTTATCCTTACGGAACAGTTGAAATTTCTCCCTTAGACAATGACAAGTCTTTTAAAGTGAATGGATGCAGGGTGAAACACTATTTTGGTGGTCAAGTGGATAGGAATTCGGTTTCTATTCCACTAAATCCACCCGATGATTGAAGGGTGGTACGTCAAGCTCGTGACATTAAACAAGCGCTATTTGGAAGGCAATCCAAGCATTTTATTTTGTTAATTTGGATTTCTGCAGGTTTTTAATTTAGTTAATGGTTTTATGCTTAGTTTTAATCATTTACTATTAATTATTTTTGGATGATGTTATTTGTTTCTAGTTAGCTAGATGCATGGTTTAATTTAACGTTAATTTGTATTTTAGTTCTTATATTATAGGTTATCCCTGTATATATTTAGTTCAACTTAGAATATAAGATGATAAAAAACATTGAAAAGGGATGAAGAGCACTCGAATGAACCACGCTAATCGCGTGGTATCTGGCGCAATTAGCGCCAACAATTTGAATCAAACCAGTTTTAATTGCATTACCCTGGCACCATTCGCGTGGACCCTGCGCCATTCGCGCCAGTTGTTCGCATTCAAGGGTCACATTTATAGTTATGGCGTGAATCGCGTGGACTCTCACGCTACCAGCGTCACTTATTCGAGCTCAGGGGACAAGTTTACAATTCTCACGCTAATTGTGTGGTCTATGGCGCTAGTAGCGCCACATATTCGAACTCAAGAGCCATATTTTCAGGTATGACGCTAATCTCATGGCTTGTGGCGCGACTCGCGCTAGATATTCAAATTAACTGAACATCCTGGACCTTTTCACGCGATTCACGTGAGACATGGCCCGACTCGCGCCAGTTGTTCGAAATATTATCCCTTTATTTTGCATCTCACGTGGATCGCGCCAGTCTCGGCGCGAGTCGCACGAGAGCGTCGTTTTAGTTTATTAAAAGGGAAACTCAAACAGAAAATGCGCCCCCCTAAATCCTCAGAAATCCCCAAACTTTCGCTTTCTCCATTGCTACCAGCAATTCCATTTTAAAATCCAAAACATCAATTACGATTCTCCATTGCTCTCACTCACTATAAATAATTGATGTTCACTACATTGCCATCATCGTCTTTCTCGACTGCTGCAGAGCTTGCATTATCTTTGGTGACCATTATAATAACCTGGATTTAATAAATAAGAGAAAAGAAAGGAAGTTTAAAATTTGCTAAATTCCGTCAGAAAAAGCATTAGCGACGGATTTTGCGACGGAATTAGCGACGGATTTTGCCTGTGAATAGTGCCACGCCAGTAGCGTGGGAATCCACGCTAGTAGCGTGGGAGACGCGCCTGGTTGGCGCGGTTAGCGTGAATTATGGCGCAATTAGCGCCAGAATGGCCCTGGAAGCCATTTCTTGCGCATTCTTGGCGCTGATAGCGTGGGGATGGCGCTATTAGCGTGGGAACGCGGAATGGGGGCCTATAAAAGGCCATTTTGACGGATTCCAGGGAAGAAAATCCGTTCTTCTTCTTCCTCGAGGTTCCTTCTGCCATTAACGACCAGAGAAGCTTCATATCTTCTCCATACTTCATCTAAACACTTTCTACCCAACTAGGAAAGTGATTAGAACTTCGAGATGAGCTAGATCCTAGTTTCAATCTCTCGAAAAGATAATCAATCGGAGAAATCCCGTTCTCTAGGGAACTTTGGGAAAACTGAGTTTGGAAGGGAAAGAAGGCGATTCAAGGACGCCAAAGCTTGGAGAAGTGATCCTCCAGTATTCCTCGACAGTTCTGAGGTAAGAAACTCGAGTTTCTCCGGTTGATTTGTGATTTGGGGGTTTTGATGAATAGTGACCCACTTTTGATAGAGCTAGAATTAGCTCTGGGTCCAGTTGAGAGATGTGTTTAGGATGATGTGAGGAGGAAGGATTAGCTTTCAGTTTGTGATTTGGAGAACTTTGATTTTGGCTCTAGGTTATGCATGGGTGACTTGGACTGAGTCACTTGATTTGAAACATGCAAGGGCCATGATGATGGGCTTGTTGTGCCTGAGAGGCCATGAGAACGGTGTCTTGTGAGATAGACCGTTCAAGCCGTGGAAATCCCTGTATAAGTGGATTGTGTGAGCTGTGATGCTCATTGTGAATGGCTGGGTTGAGTCTGTGGAGACTCTTAGGCCATGGTTGTGCTGAGATAGACCACTGAGGGTCTATGGAAGGCTTGTGTGGATAAGCCTGATGAACCCTGGAGTTGATGACTCGGGTTGAGGGAAAGAACTGTGGTTCCTTCCCAGAGGCAGTGGATGGCTGCTGGATGAGCTTATGCATGAATATATGCTGGTATGGTCTGTGATATGTGCTTGTATGCCTGGTTAGGGCTTGACACGGAGATATCAGAGAAGCAGACCATCAGTTGAGGCTAAGCTGAGGGGCACGGCTTGCCAGGTAAGCTCATCGTTCTGTGATGTCTTCTCCTTCTCTTGTTTGCCACCCAAGTGGGTGATGGGTGCATGCCATGTTTGAATATATATATATATATATATATATATATATATATGTATTGTGCATGCTGAGAAAGAAAGGCCGTGATAGCCTGTTATTGATGATGATATGTGTCGAGATAAGCCTAGAAGGCTGGATGAATGATGCTTAGGGTGGAACCCCTGCTGTTCCAGAGATTGTGATACATGATAAACCCTAGGATAGACACTGAGACAGTGTGAGGGTATTTGACACCTGTGGCTTCAGGTGTGACCTTGGGCCTGGGATGGAGGAACACTGTGAGGTACTCCATGGCTTTGATGAGATTCAGATCAGAGAATGATCTGTGATGGAATCTATAAGATACTGCGATGGTATCGGGCTAGTTGAGGTTCCCTAGCTAGAGGAAGAGTTTGAGGACTCCCTGGAATAGCTGAGATTCCATGGGAGGTGCCACTGCTCTCCGCCTAAAGACCTAAGGGTGGATTGCCCTGTATGGATGTTCCTCCTTAGGCAGAGATGATGAGATTGATAAAGACCATGGTGGTGGTCTGTGTTGAGGATAAATAGACACTGTGATAGTGTCTGAGTTCTGAGATTCTCTGGCCAGTAGAATAGAGTCCTATGGTGGTAGGACAGATGGTATGTGATAAGAAGTCCTGAGGGATTGAGAGCTCCCTGATGTGGATTGTCTCTCTCAGGCAGTGTGATTGGAAGTCCTGTGGGATAGAGAGCTCCCTGATGTGGATTGTCTCTCACAGGCTGTGGTTTGGAGATCCTGAGGGATTGAGAGCTCCCAGAGTGGATAGTCTCTCTCAGGTATCCGAACAGGAAGCCCTGAGGGATTGAGAGCTCCCGTTGAGGATTGTCTCTCTCAGGCAGCATGATAGAGGAGCCGGCCCGGTATATAGGAGTCCTCCAGACGTGGTTGTACCTATATATTTTCGGGGTGCTTCTGATAGATAGTGAATTGTATTGGGACAGGATATGAGTTGTAGCTCATGATAGAGGAGCCGGCCCGGTATATAGGAGTCCTCCAGACATGGTTGTACCTATATATTTTCGGGGTGCTTCTGATAGATAATGATGTCCTGCCATGAGATGTCCTAGTATATATTGGATCCTCTGAGAGTGGGGATCGGCATATATATCTATATGAAAACCTCCGCAGGATGATGATGATAGGTGATAGATGGTGATGACCATCGGAATCACATGGATATTGACAGTTATGGATGTGTATTGATGTACACTGATGACGATGGTTTCAGTGTATGTGAAGCCCTGAGTTGAGAGATTCCTCAGGCCGTGTGTATGAAGTCCTGAGTGGTGGACTCAGGCCATGCTTTATATATATAGCATTGGAGGCGGTGCCTCTCTGGTATATACAGTGTCCAGTGATTGACACTGATGATTAGGTACCTCTGTGAGATCTCTGTCAGACGATTATGAGAGCCGATATGAGATATTGAAGCCATGATTCTGGCTTGGCTCTGTTAGATGGTTTTGAGATGGCTGGGAGAGCCAGGATGAGGTGTGATGCCTCTGATACTGAGTATCTGGTTATGTTACCCTGTAGTGGGTTATGAGAGCTAGGATGATTTCCTAAGCTCGTTCCTGTTTTAGTTTTATGTGTTTTGTGCTTGGGGGTGAACCAGGGTAAGGGAGGATTTCCCAGAACCCTGAGCTTACTGAGATGTTTATCTCACCCCGTTGTGGGTTGTGGTTTTCAGGTGTTTCCAGAGGAGAGGAGATACCTCAGGGCAGGAGGCCCTAGCTGAGAGTGCTGGACTTGGTCATGGGCTGCAGATGAAGACTAGAAGAGTCTTTATTTTGTCTCTGTCTTGTATTAAAAAGATAGGGTGTGAGTGTACACCCGTTTTATTGTATAGACGACGATGATGTTGTTTTAGTGTATGTTTCCTCCTGATGATCTCTATTTTGAGTTTTATGTATATCTGCCTTGGTAGTTGTGGTTATGTATGTTTGTTTTTTACCTGGATCAGCAAGGGACTT
This sequence comes from Glycine latifolia, assembly GCA_013407115.1. Lineage (NCBI taxonomy): Eukaryota > Viridiplantae > Streptophyta > Magnoliopsida > Fabales > Fabaceae > Glycine > Glycine latifolia. The sequence goes on from QARZ01040903.1 coordinate 54,185, forward strand.
GTGTTATATGTGTTTTATTCTATGCATAATGTAATCAAGAAAAATGATTCTTTCGTTTCCGCACCGCTTTATATAGCGCTGATAGCGCTACTCTGATAATAACGCACCGGGTGCACACGGGGTGTTACAACCATTTTTAGATACCTCAGTAGCTTAAGTCCATGGCTGGAGACAAGGTATTCTCGCTTAAACTTTGTTTCGAAATGGTTATCTGTGATGGCATTAGGTTAGTTCCCACTTTCACTACAAAGCTGTTCATCAACCATGAACCCAGCTGGCGCGATTCGCGTGAACATTGGCACCAATCGCATGGGCTGGGGTTTCTTTGTTAGTTATGAGCTGATTGCTGATTGTCTAAGGTCGAATGCTTGCATGAGTTTCCTTAAAATTCTTGTAATTAGTCAGTGATTGTTGTTAGAATGTACCTTGATAATTAGGGCATGCAAAATCCATAGATTTTATCAATTGAATTTCAATAATTAGATCCTATTGTGAAGTTAAAATTAAGAGTCCTTATGGAGCTGAACTTTATATGCTGTTAAGTGATTAATGCTGGAATCCATTCTCAAGCCTGGAGTCATATGGATCAGAAACTGTTGTGACTAGGATTGGACAGGGGTATGTTATGATTAAGTCCTATTTTGGGGTTGTCAGAGGGTATTTAGTGTTTATTTTATATGTATAGTCAACTTCCCATTACTTTAGTTATCTGTGGTTCTTTAATTTAAACTTAGAAATCATGTTAAACATAGAATTTATTTAGGCGGGATGTGGATTTGGATTAGCATTGTGGTTAGCCCATTTGGCTAATCTAAACCTTCTGCATGATACTTGAGATTGTGTTTAATCATGAAGATCAACTATGATTTATATTAACGCTCCACATGAATACATGTTATCCTGATCTAAACTTAAATAAGGGAATCTGCATGGACCTAGACCTTAGATGCTTGTTTTGAATATTTACTTAGGTTTCATTTTCAAAGTTAGATTTAGGTTGACTGAATTACTTGAGATTACTGTTGGCAGATTATTATGGATTATATAAATGTATCTTTCTTGAAATTAAAGCTAAGCCATATGGTTTTCTTGTTAGTTTGATACTGATTGATGAAACAAATTGCACAGTAGTAGTTGATCATTTGAAAAATCTAGTAATCTCCCATTAGTAAGGAATAGTGGTGATCAAGAATTGTGACCAAAGATAGCTTAGGAATTGGAGACAGACAATTTAGAGATAGTAACTAAGCTAAATCTAAGAATGTTAATTAAGCTAAACATGTTCTTTCTATTTTTGTACTTGCTGAATTGAGATAAACCATTATGATGATAGGTTCACTTATATTGGATTTGTTTGATTGTGGCTTGAGCTCATTTGTTTGATATCATTGTTGATGTGTTGTGGATGATTAATTTTACAATTGCAAGTGTGGAATTGAAACTGAATTATTTTACGAATGTTTGATATTGACTATGCATCATCATATTAGAATTGCATGTGAAATCTGATTCCCTAGATATGAGTGAATTGTGTATACAAGTACGATAAGCACATTGAGCATCATGAGAGTTGCAAGTCTGCCCTAGTTAAATTGCTGACAATTTTGAGAGCAGGTTCTAAGCTAAATCTGGGAATCATTTTTGAACTGATTGCGTTTATATAACAGTATGGTCTGAAATTAAATCTGGGAATTGTTGGTTTGGTAATTATATCTGTTTGTGTGCAAAATTAAGTTGAATCATATTTTGTATTGGATATTTTCTGAGTTTTAGGGTAAAAAGGTTGCGAAAGGTAAGAAAAAGAGCACTGCGGTATCTGGCAGTAAACGAGCTCGAGTTTCTGAGTTTGATGAAGCCCGTTTCCGCTTCGTCGAGTGTCAGGAGCGATTCGATTCTTGGTATTTACCTAAGAAGATCATACCAGAGAAGAAGATCTTATGGGAATCGCTACTTGCTGACTCCCCAGTTCGTGAGGTGATTGTCAGGCGACAGTGGTAGAGACTTGTCAGCTTTCCTGAGCCGAGCTCCAGTTCTATACTGAAGGAGTTTCTGGCTAATGTAGACCCAGTGATAGTGGCTGAGAGGAGAATTAGCTGGGTGCGAGGAGTTCAGGTCCCATTCGATGACGAGACCATAGAGAAATTTTTGGACACCGCATACTCTCCCTTCTCCCGTTGCGAGTTTGCCCATATCTTTCTTCGTATGCAGCCTGATGTCTTGACCAAGCTATACAGAGACGAGATGCCCCAACTAGCTGATCAGATTCGACATGGGATCACTGGGCTATACACAGCTTGAAAGACCAAGGTGGGCCTTGATTATGTGGCAGAGAAGCTGAGGAAACACAACTTGGTAGGAGATGCAGCTTTTTGGCATCAATTCGTGAATCACACAGTCATTCCATCTACTAACATGACTGATGTGAACGTGGAACGGGCTACTCTCTTACATATGTTGCGGAGCGAGGTGAATCTTTATCTCTCTTATATCCTTTCTTCACGGATCCTCCACATGATCCAGGACGCCAGTAGTAAATCATGGCTGGCACATTCTTCTCTCATCTTACATCTATGCCGCTTAACTGGTGTTGAGATTCCAGAGGATGAGCCTATGGACGACCGGATCGCCTCCGTCATGAGCCAGAAGACTTATCTAGATGCGATGGAGAGCGCCGCAGAGAAGCAGCTAATCCGAGCATCAAAGTTATCTCCAGAGGAACTCGCAGCTCACAGTCCTCATGGAGCACCAGTTCATGAGCATCCTCCGCCACCAGCTCCAGCTTCACCTCCACCACAGACCGATCCTCCATCTCCTCCTTCTCAGCCTTCTCCATTGAGGATGCCCAAGCACGACATTGTCTATGAGGACTCCCAGAGCTATATATCTTTACATGCTATGATGGAGCATCAGACCAGATTGATTGAATACCAGACCTGGATGATGGAAGACCTTTGCAGAGAGTGGAGTGTGGACTACACAGCATACCAGTATCATTTCACTCCAGCACCTTCATCTTCCCAGCCACCAGTGGGTCACAGATCACCACCACCAGCAGCTCCGACTCCTCCTGGTCCCTCCAGTACTTCAGAGCCTGCCGCAGATCTCCCTGATTCATTTCAGGATGCTGATGATGCGTCGAGAGAGGGAGAGGAGTGAGAGTGACAGATCAGGACTATTTTATTTTTTTTGACTTTCTTTTTCTGTCTTTAGTTTTCCGTACATTTACATTGACTTTACTGCAGTTGAAACATATTTAAATACTTGATGAATTGGTGATAATTGTTACATGAGTCAATTGATTGTGAATGTCTTTTGTTTGGATTAATGTTTCATTTTGGTTGCGATTCCTCAAATAATGATAACGTGATTGAGCATTTTTGTAGCATACGATCCTTGTTAGTTGTTGCTGGGGACAACAATTTTCTAAATCTGGGAATGGGCGCATACGCATTATTTAAAGAATCACATTCAAGAGACAAAGGATGTCTAACAGAAATTTTATTTTAGTGTCTTGCTAAGTTTTATGAGTTTTAAATTTTAGTCATTAAGGGTTTAAATTTTTCGTTAATTGTTTGAATAAGGTGTTAGAAGTATATCTTATACATCTCAGAAGTAGAATTGTGAAATCGGTGATGAATTGGAAATTTCTGTTAGGAAGCTTGAGTGAGATGAAATATGGCATGGATTGCATGAAGCATGATTGAATTGTGATTGTTGGTATATTGATGTTCTTGTTGAAGTTGAAATGATGCTTGATATGAAGTCAACAGAGGCTAACTTGAGTTTATAACCTGTGAGGATTGAGCCATACAGTACTATTTTTTTTTAGAGAGACCTCACTTTGGTAAGTACTCTAGAACTTGATTTGTTTCTCTGGATGCATGTATATTCTGATATGATTAAGGCAGTTTATTCTTTTAAGCTAGGGCCAAATTGACTCACCTTCAATTTTCCATTGCCACCCCTTTTGAGCCTAAACCTTTTTATTCATATACCTGACATTTGAAACATATACCTTGACTACCCTACTTGAGATTGGAGGAAGAAAGAATTAGAACCAAGACCATTGAATATTGGGGAATAGGAAAAGAAAGAAAAAAGGTAAGAGGAAAGACAAAGTTACCCAAGAAAATAATTCTGGTTTGATAGTGAAATGCCAACAGAACAGATCTGGCAAAAACCAGACCTAGTGAAGAATCCAGTTGGGAAATAACAAGTCTGAAATACCAGCTGGTGGATCTAAATATATTTTCTTACTATCCTACTCTCTCTGTTACAGTGTTTTGCAGAGGAAAAATCAGAGAATAAAGAGTCATAGACTGGCTAAGTGGACTTGACTAATTCTAACAAAATCCAATCTCAATTTTAGCCACTATCCAAAACTTTCCTACCCTTAAACCAGGCCAAGTTACAACCTTATAAAGACCTTTTGATCAGTTGTGCATGCATTTATGTTTCTTATTTTCAGGAACTTGAGGATTTGATCAAGCTTATGGTAGTGTTATCACTGTGTTGGATAGAGTGAGTGTAATAACTCTTATACACTTGAGTGCTAAGTGAAATACACACGTCTTGGTAAGGAAGACTCAAGTGAAACACTTGCAGTTGATGGAATTGAAGGTGTTATTGAAACCTTGATTGGAAATTGATTATACTCAGCATTGTGATTCTAAGAGTGTTAAATGTGAATTTATGCTTGATTGTTGATCCTTGCTTTCCATTTAAAATTCTGTTTATTGCTGAGGACAACAATATCTAAATCTGGGAATTATTTGATATGCTTCCAGCATATATTAGTTTTTAGGCTCAATAGATTAATAAATTGTTCAATAATTAGTAATATAGATTAGAATTATTTAAGTTTAGTACTTAATTGCATATTACTTTAATTTCTTATTTGTTTTGTTAATTAGGAACCATCAAGAGAGGAAAAGAAGCAAAAAGAACAACCTAGAGCTCTCGACCAAGCCGCGCGGATCGCGCCAGACCCCGCGCCACTCACGCCAGATGCTAAAAGCAAACCTTTAGTTCGAGCAAGCCACGCTATCAGCGTGAATCCCATGCGAGTAGCATGGGACTACCAAAGGTTAACTCCTCAGCTCAAACAAGTCGCGCCATCAGCGCCACATTCCACACGAGTAGCACCAAGATATAAAAAACAGACATTCAGTTTGAATATCCCATGCGATCAGCGTGGGACACCGCGCTATTAGCGCCAGAGTTCCAGAACAGCTTAATCAATTTGAGCATCCCACATGATCAGCATGGGACTCCGCGCTAGTCACACCACAATCACGATATTTCCTGATTTAAAAGATCTGATATTGATTTAGCTTGAGAAAAAGTTCTTTATTACCTAAATTAAATCTAGAACGTATGGGTGATAAAAAGGAACCTCTGGGACACAGAGAAAGACCTTCTTTTGGACTCTTGAAAGACTTTTTGCAGAAGAAGACATTGAAGAAACCTTGGAGAAGATTGGATTCATTAGGGTTACTGCAGAATAGCAACTCTGCTTGTAATTTCTTCTCTTCCTCTGGTAATTCTTCTCTGGGAACATGCTAGTTGTAAGATTAATGTCAGTTCTGAGTATGCTTGGCCAAGTTCTTGTATTGTGGTTAGAGCAAGAACCTATGTGAACTCCTCTATGTCTTGATTGGTTTTAATGAGAATTATCATAATTGCTTTGTTTTATTCTGTTCTTCATTGTATTGTTCTTAATTGGGACTGGCCATTCTGTTAAGATACTTAGGATTAGGATTCACAATAGGATATTGGGATTCTAGTTTCTGAAATGAGTAAAACAACAATTTATCCATTACCTAGGGATAGGAATGTGTAGTTGTAGCAGTTTCAGGATGTATTTGCTAAATGCTTGGTTTAAGAGGGAATCACTAAGGGATTAGGATTTCTAGTTTTACTAAAGGGTCAAATTGCTAAGGGATTAGGATTTAACTAATTATGTGAAAATATATCAGCTGAGCAATTAGAAATAATTCAAGTTAATAATCAATTTAAGTATAGAAGGTATGGATCATAGGGGAATGTGCTTTAACCACAATTACTTCTCATTACTGCATAACAATCGAATTAAGTTTAGTTTACGTTCTCGTTAATTTTCTATTATTTAATTTAAGTTACGTAATTACACAAACTCAACCAATTCTCTCAATTTATTATTTGTCTTCCAATTTCTAAGACGTTAAGTTACAATAAAATTGCATTCAATCCCTGTGGAGACGATACTTTACTTACTCACTTTATTACTTGAAACGAACAGTACACTTGCCGATTTCGCAATAGTACCCGACATAAAAAAAAGTACAAGGTTGATGTCTATGTGCAATACGACCAACCCATCCCGGTACTCATCACCATCACGAACACTTCCACAAGTGCCTTAGAAGCTTTCCAGCATCAAAATGCCAACTTCACACACATGCACGGGGAGTTCTTTAAACATCTACTCCCCCACCTGAACACCATGCATCCACACAACACAACATACAACAGACTTAAAGGCATACCACATTCCCTTCATAAATGACGTAGCTTTTCTGGGAAGAACATCACACACACCAGGGACATGCAGTTATCATCACGGCTGGACTCCCTAGCCCCCAAACCGTGGTACCTAAAGCTGTTAAGAAACACGATAAACTCCCCTTACCTAACAAGAAGTTCATCCACGAGCTTCACGATGGTTTGTTCCTAACTTCTGCTCTGACCATGATGTTCTTCTTGGCATCGGGATTCCACAGTAGCTACGGTGGTTCTCGTAGGTTGAAGGTAACAAGGAAGGTGTCGAGAATGAGAGGTTTTTTGGGTGAGTTTTAGACAGAAAACAGAGGAAACGCAAAGGTAGAAGAAGGAAGAGTAAACTTGTTGTTGTGCCAACCTACTGCTTATAAACACGGCTGACACAACACATCCACTTAATGTGCACAGCCGGTAACCACAACATAGCAGAGTTGACCTACGTCCAATACCCATCAAGCACACATACCAAGGCAAAAGCATTCCAACAGCAAGTTATAATTAAAATAATTAATCAATCAACATAACACATGTAATTTAATTAATATAATACACACATCAAGCACCCAGATTAGCAACTTATAATCCGGGTCATTACAAATTCCCAAATCTTCCTTACATTGAAACCTAATTCTTCAAGCTTTTCTCAATGACACAAAGCTGTCCAATTTTCACGAAAATGTATGGCTGTTTGTGAGTTTTAAATTCAGCAATGGAAGGTGGAAGAAAGGTAAAGGATGAAGGTGGTTGGCACCATGGAAAAGCTTTCCAATAAGCCTGGGAAGAATTGGCACAATAGCATGAAGCCATTGATAAAGAAACAAGAGGTTATTGCACAAGAACAAGAGAGAAAACTCTTACACAAATTCTGATTTGAATTCAAATGAACAAAAGTTATTTACAATCAGTTTTTGGGAAGCTTATATAGGCCACAAAATTATAAGCTTAATGCCACTAAATATAAGGAAAATGAAAATAAAAATGAAGTTTGAAGTGCAAACTTCTCCTAAAGTAACTCTTGGCTGACCCAACATGCGCAGTGCAGTTTTTATGCTGAAGTAATAAATTAATTTGTCCTTGTAATCGATTAAAACAAAGTTTTTTACAATTTACAGACTTATGTAATCGATTACAATAGACAAACACTATTTTACAAAGTGCTTTTGTAATCTATTACAAACAGATGGTAATCTATTACAGCAGACAACACTTCTTTTGTGTTTGCATTGAGTTGGTGTGCTTCTTCATGCTTGTCCAAAAGAAAGTTATTTTTGATGTGGTCTTGAAGGGCTTGAGTTCTAGTTCTTGTCATGGATCCTCTAAAGCTAATCAAAGGGAGTTCTTCAAGTTCTCCTTCTTGGCCTTGAGCTTGCAATGGACCTCCATCATCGCCCGTACGGATACAACGTACACCAACCCTCAAGCTCCCAACTCAAAATCATAGTCTCAGAACCCATTGGGAGTAGCAAAATGAGGCTTGTGAGTTACCCAGGCCAAATGAGTGCACCACTAATTCCCCCAGATTCTTCGAACCTCTCCACCCACTATACCCTAGTATATCTTTATCCATCATCCACTTTCTCAACATAACCTCACCTTCTCACAGAAGAAAATAGAACCAACGGTACCTTACTCTATCCAATCCTCTTGAATTCTTCCACTACATCGCGTGTGTAGCCCTCATGCCACATGCATCAACGAACACATACAAATAAACAAACAAGAAAGAAAAATGAGACTCAAGCCTATGTACTATTCTTGGGAAATCGACTGTTGTCCCTTAAGCAGTAGAAACCACTTGTCACATAAACAAATAGACAACATAACAACTACAATTATAGTAATCTAACAAACATAGCAAAAATTGGCGATGGTTGGGCACCCCCAAATCCAAACCACAACACATACAAAAAAAAATAGCAACAGCAAACATATATATAATAGAAAATAAATTCGCATGCCATATATATAATTGTCAGAGTTCACACTCTGCATATTTTATCATTCAACAACAATAATAATAAATAAATATGTGTGCATACATTACAGTAATTTTATCAGAGAATCATTACAATTCCATAAATAAAATAATTTTAAGGTAACTTATCCAGAGGAACGGATACCTAGGCTAAGCTTTTTACTATCTAAAATTACTTTGCTGCTGTATTTTATAAAGTTTCGCTCCTAAATCATTTTCAATGTTCTAGGTGTTCCGGGAATTGATTTTTCATAAATCTTATTTGTTACCCTACATTTTTAAAACTAACAAACTCATTTTGAATTAAAAAATATTAAGAAAAATAGTCCATATAGCTGCCACTAACAATTTATTTTCGTGACATATTTTACTCAGTAAAATGTCCTAAAACTCGTTTTATTCATAACTTTTGCTAGGAAACTCTGATTTAAGTGAAATTTAAGACTAACTTAAGTTTTAACACCCAAATAAATCATTTTTCACATTAAAACTTCCAAAAACAACAACATATGATCCAGTTCCAATCATGACATAAGATACGAAACTGTAAACATTACAACATGTAATGAAGCCTAGCTTCGAAAGACAACAAGGTTAGGGTTTAAGAAGTGGAAAGACTCCCCTTACCTTGAGTGAAGCTTTCACGAAATGGTCAAGGAACAAAAGCTCAGATCTTGAAGTCTCAAGTTACCAAAGGATGAAAAACAAATTTTGGAACCCAAACATAAGAGTTTTGCACGAAAATGATGAAGAAATGAGAAGATAAGAGAGTTTTAGGAGCTTCTTTCCAAATCTTTGAGAGAAGAAGTCTCAGGACACTAAAATGGATCTTGAAAGAAGATAAAAATGGTGGTCTCTTCCTCCTTGAAGATCTCATGCAAGATAGAGAAGAATGAAGTCCAAGTTTTGATTTTTAGAGAGAAAATGGTGAGAAATGATGGAAAATCATGCAAGGCTATGATGTGTTAAATTGACAAGCTCGAATGACCATAGTATAGGAAATTTTGGATGTGCCAAAGAGTGCTATAAGTAGGTAGTTTTGCTTTTGAATTTTTAGCCAAAAATTGATAAAGTAGGCATACGCAAAAATGATATAAACTACTCTCGTCAGAACTAGTAAATCCTATCTTAAACGCTTAGATTAATGCACTAACCTCCCTATGAATACATGTACTCAGAGGAAACCTCACACAGAGACAAATTACACTGAGACTCAGTGTGTAGTGAAATTCTTGCACAAATTACACTGTGACTCAGTAAAATAATAAAATAAGATGGTTAGAGATGCCCAAAAATATTTTAAAAAAATTAAATTTCAGAAAGACTAAAGAGTTCCTAGACCTAATTTGGAGCTTTTATATATAATCTAAGAGAGACCCCTCACCCTAGGAGGTGGTGGTTGAGTCTTAGAAGAAGGAACAAGAAGCTTGATGCTTGGTTAGTGAGAGGTAGGTCTCTCTCCCATTACTCTTTAATTTTTCATATTCTCTCTTTCTTTTTCCTTTACTAATCATGTTATTTTCCTTTGAATTTTTTTATATACGGTAGAGTTTCTCAAGGGCTACAAATGGGTGATTCATTTTTCCATTTTGAGCATGTAGAGCTTTGGAACCAAGGTAAGAGGAATTTCTTTCAAATCCTTAGGATCTATGTGTGATTGGAATGGGTAGAGCTTTAATTTTTATGTTGTGTAATTTTTCCTATTTGCCTCTGGCAATGCAACTGGGACTTTTCTGTTTGTTATTTTATGTTTGGGTGCAAAATATAAGTTCCTTGACCCCAAAAACCTAGGAAACCATAAAGTTTGTTGAATTTGGATTTATGTAGCAAAAGTTATGTAAAAATCAAGTTTCGAACCCTTTTAGGGTGATTTTGCACTATTTTAGGAAAATTGAAATTGCGAATGAAATTGATACTTTTGGACTCCAGAAATGGATTTAGAATTCTTTAAAACTTGGACTTCTATGTAAATGCAAAAAGTTGCTTCTAAATTATTCTTCTATCATGAAATTGTGTTTTTCTAGACTAAAAGTACTTGGTAGAATTTTAATACTTCTATCATGAATGGTGTAAATAACAAGAGGAAATGGAGTTTATATGAAAACAAGACAAAGATACTAAGAGCTTATTTAGTGTGATTGAATATATATATATATATATATATATATATATATATATATATATATATAAATTGATGATGATTATTGCTATCTTGTCTGATATTAAAAATTGTGATAGAGGACTATCTAAAGAGCATGAAGTTCTACAAGCACTCCATGAATTGAAGGTTCCAATGACAAGGTCCAAAACCAAGCTTCTACAAAAAGAGATGACCAATAGAATCATGGTTGGACTATTTAACAAGTGCAAGGATGGAGGAAGACACAAGGAGCTGAATTGGAGCACCTTGAAGATTGTAAGAGAGCTCGCTTAGAGCAAATATCGCACTTAGCGCAATTCCTTTTGTAGCTTTCATAATTTTCTTAGTTTTCATAATTTTCGTATTGTTGTAATTTAGTATTTTCTTATTTGTGTAATGGGCCACAATGTGGACTAATATAGGCCCAAACTATGTGTTTTTAGGTTTTATTAGAGGTTTAACTCTATAAGTACTCAGACATTGCTATTTTTGAATAACTTTTGATTGAATAAAATTAAGCATTTGCTTGAATTGAGAGCTTAGCCTTTTCTTGATTTTTGGTTGAATCCAAATTGATTCTTATCAAGGAAGCTTTCCTTTGTGACGAATCCTCCTCAACTTATTGTTCCAATAAGGATTGTGGCGTTATTCATTACCATCCTTTTTATCTTCCCCATATTTTATCTTTATGTTCTATAATATCATGGGATCTTGAAATTGGCCTTTGGAAATGATCCAATCCAAGCATTCATGCCTTGGTCGTCATCATGTGGTAATCAGAGCTTGAATCCGGAGAGCAATTCGAAAATATTTCTACCAATTTAGGTGCAATTTTCGTTTTCTTTATTTAAGTTTTTTTTTTGTTTCAACAAAAGAAAGCGTTAAAAAAATCAAAATTCCTTTGATTCCTTCTTATTTTTGGGTTTAATTTTGTGTCTCTTGTGGTTTTCTAAAAGCCCAATTGTTTCGAATTTTTTTCTTTTTTTGGAATGACATATTTACAGATCCCCCATGAATCTTTTTCTCTTTTTTGGAATGACATATTTTGTTGTATTTACATAATTCAGAGTTGTTTTGAATTTGGATTGTTCTTCATGTTCTTCATGAAACTCATAGCACTGCTGAAAAACTTATGAGTTTGATCTTTAAAATTTTGTTTGGAGCGTTTATGCAAATATCAAAATTTTTTGGTCCTAAAAGAGAAAATATGAATGACCAAAGAGAAAATATTCAAAAATATTTTGGGGTCAAAATGAAAATATCAAAAATTATGAGGACCCAAGTGTAAAAAATGAAAAAAAAGGTTACAGTTAAAATTTAACAACCCTCTCTCTCTTAGTGTGTGCTTATTGTTTCTTTCTACCACTTTCTTTTTGCATAATTGCAGTGGTTTATACTTAAGCCAATTTTTTTCCTATTTGTCTTGTTTGACATTCCTTTTGAGTTATACTTGCTCTTTTTTAGTTTTTATTGTTTGTCTTCTAAATTTCCAAGGTTTTGTCCTAGAGTTTTCTTTCTTCTTTGACCTCTTAAGTTGAGTTTGGATTTGTTTCATCTTTCACTTTGGTTACTCCTTGAATTGATATCTTTGGTTGATTTCAAGGGCTGAAGAAGCGTTAGTGAGTGGAAAAAGATAAGAGTGAACCTTATAGAAAAAGTCTTACAAATGTGAAACACGAGTGTTGAAGAGTGGTAAGGTTCAATATTTTATTTGTTTTACTAACATTTTCTTATAGCAATGGTGTCTAAAAGTGATAGTGATCCACCTTCCCCTATAACCACTCAGCTAATGGCTTCATTGGCTAAGCAAATGGATAGGTTGCAAAGAAATGTTGAAAGGAGGATGAGAGAGAGACAGATTTGATGAGATACAAAGAAGCACTCAAGAGTTTAGTAGAAGAATGGAAGACATGGAGAAAAGTAGACATCATAGGTCACCTCATTCTTCTCAAGGGAGTGATGATGGCTATGGAGATGGTAGAAGACATAGGCATTAGAGGAATAAGGATGGCATGGATGATGTGAAGGTCAAAATTCCCAAGTTCCTAGGTACTTATGACCCAGACGCTTACCTTGATTAGGAGATGAAAGTCGACCAAGTTTTCGATTGTCACAATTTTAGTGAACAAATGAAAATGAAGTTGGCTAGCTTAGAGAATTTGAAGGATATGCCATGGCGTGGTGGAATCAAGTGCAAATAGAGAGAGAAAGATTGAGAAGACATAGACCGGATACATGGGAGATAATGAAAAGAATCATAAGGGAGAGATTTGTTCCACCTCAATATATAAGGGACATGCATAACAAGTTACAAAAGTTTTATCAAGGAAGTAAAAGTGTTGATGATTATTACAAGGAGATGGAAATTTCTTTGATAAGAGCAAACATTGAAGAGACTAATAAGGCTACAATGGCTAGATTTTTGAATGGTTTGAATAGGAACATTCAAGATGTTGTAGAGCTTCAAAGATACAACACCCTGGATGAACTTATACATAGGGCTGTGAAAGTGGAGAAACAATTGAAGAGAAAATAAGCCTACAAGAAGTCTTCACACGGTTATTCATCTTGGAAGGATAAGGACACTTTCAAGGAGGGTTCTTCTACACAACATATTGAAAGGAAGTCTTCAAGAGGTAATCCTACTTCTCTTAATCAACCCTTTTCCAATAAATCTAGTTAAATTAAATGTTTTAAGTGTTTGGGTAAGGGTCATATTGCATCCCAATGTCCAAACAAAAGTGTAACATCCTAAAAATTTTATTAAACACTTGTGGAAATGTGATGATGTTTGGATACAAGTATATTTGAAGAGAAATGACTAAATCACTCTTTCCATAAAGTAGAAATTACTAGAATACCCTTAGGATGAAAATTACAAAAAAATACCCTTGTATATTTTTGAAAAATGACCAAAATGCCCCTAGGAAGCATGACAAAATTACCAATATGCCCCTAGGCCAAAAATGCTCAAATAACTTTAAAAATTTTGTAGAAACCTAATGGAATTATAGAATACACTTAGCTAACTAAGTATCAAAATATTTTGAGACACAAAACTTTAGAATAAAATTTCTAGGAATTTTTCAAGATAACAACTTTGAGACTTTATTTAAGAAAATTCAAGCATAAGAAAAACATGGAAAGATGATACATATAATCTAAGGAATTTTCTCTTAATTATAGAATGTATAAACCAATTTAATAAAATGGTTTAGTAATTTTGATGGTCAGAAGAAATCAAAAGTAAGATAAAGATATAGTCTAGAATGAAAGGTTTATGTATTTCCCTGTATAAGACTGCTTGGAATTAATTTAAACTATCATTGGGATCAATTCTTAGGAACATTTAGAATTCCAATATTCAACATTTTCTTTAGATAAAATAATTCAAATTAAATTGGATTTCTTTTTAAAGAAAAATACCATATTGAAACTAGATTTTTATTCATCATCAAAAATGACCACATGTGGCATAAAAGGAAGAAAAATTGGTATTCCTTCCCTTTAGATTGGTCCTTCACGTGAGAAAACATGTAGAAGAGGCCAGAAACTTCATGATAAGCCACTTGGAAAGCAAGCCACATGATAGAAACAAGTGGCATGACACTTGTATGGCTTGGATGCAAGATAACATAAAAATCAAGCCAAGATTTCTCTACACTCTTCCATCTTGCACGTGGACAGTTATAAACATTATCTCAACAATCCCAACGGTCACAAGTTACATATGTGAGATAGTAGTGTAACTTTAAAATTTTAAAGAGATCCAACGGTTAACGAATCCAGAATTGGAATTTTACTAAAACAGGTTTGGGATAAACTCAAGAATGAGCTACTTCACGAAAATGCAAGAAAAATGGAGAAACTTCATGATTTTGGACACTTGGAAGCAAAGGAGAAGAAGCTCTAAGATCATGCCAAGTGGTAGGACACTTGGAAGAAAGAAAAGAATAAGCCTTAAGATTATAACAAGTGTAGGGACACTTGTAAAGGAATAATGATGACTTATGAGATTTTTCTCTAAGTAATCATTTCTTCAACACTATATAAAGGGAGGAGGAGGAACCTAAGTGCAAACCATTCCAAGCCATCCCTCCTAGCTCATTCACGTGACCACTCTCTCCCTAAACCATCTTCATTTCATTTCCTCTTTCTCTATTAAAGCTTGAATCAAGTAAGAAAAAACAAACCCATCACCTTAAAGAAATTTCGTGAAAAACCTAGCAACCTTAGGAAGAACTTTTGACAAGCTTAGTGAAAGGATATCAAGGCTTCATCTCTTAGAGGATTCTTCCAAGGAAGGAAGGAAGGAAGGAAGCCATTTATCCATTCAATTTCAAGAATCAAACTCACTTGAGGTAGGTTAAACTTAAATCTCTAGTTAATCAATGGTTTGGATTAAATTGCATGATTTAGTAGGATGATTTATGGTTAACATTTAGGCTTGAAATTTCGTGATATTGAAGGTTGTTTTTTTTATGAGAATATGTTGATTTAAACCATAAGATAGGTGTTGATTTTATACGCATAAAGATTAGTGATGTATGGAAGCCCAATTGATGATCTTTTAAAGGTGATTTTGATGATATTTTGGGCTGTCTGTTGTCATTTTTATGGAAATGTTTTGATTTAAATTTTAGAAGTAGAGGATGAATGGTATGTAGTTTAATGGTTTAAATATTGAATGATTCACTTTTGAGGATTAATTAGTGAGGAAGTAAGTGAAAGGAGAATCAAGATTGCATACTAGGTTTGAATCTTTTCTTGTGAAGGTTTCAAGGGAATTAGATATTATTTATATTGAGGATTATTAGTTAGATTACTAACATACTTTTTCTATAGTTAAAACTATTCTCTGGTTATGCATAAAAGATGGTAATAATCTTACTTGATTAAAATATGGTGGTGTAACCATACTTATAATACATATTATGGTGGTGTAACCATATTTATAATCCATATGATGATATGATGAAAATATTTTTCCATAAGGCAGTATGTATTTGCTTATGAATTTGATTTTTTATGGATGTTGATATGTTGATGTGATTAAGATAGGTGGATTCATGTTTCCATGTTCCAAGTCCAGTACGAGGCTTTGGGGAAACAGAATCTGATGCTACATACAGTACGATATGTAGTACCCAGGTGCAAGGATATATGGCAAAATTCATGCATGTTTGCGTAAGACTATAGCAGCGTCCACACTCAGTGTGGCCACATACAGTACGATATGTGGAGGCCATTTGCCCTGGGATAATTCATCTCATGCATTCATATAGTTGCATATTTCTTGTGGATGTGTTTGATTATTTGAATGAATTTACTAACCTACTAATAAGTTCGGGATTTAGCTTTGCCTACTGAGAAATTTATTTCTCACAAGATTTGTTTCATGTTTTTCTTAGAAGGCAGCCCTGGACAGGTTCCTTGAAGCTCTGGAGTAGTATTGATATATTGAAGGAGCTATGTACTAAGCTGGATTTTGCAAAGAGTTTTGTATTTGTATAAACTTTTGTAACAGAGACATTGACTAATGAATTAGTCTTTACATATTTTGTAAATTTTAATGACTTAGAATTTTTACAAATACACGTTTCTTGAAAAGTTTTTATTCTAAGAAAAAAAAAATACTAGTAGTAAAATCAACTTAGAAATTAGGTCGTTACAAAAAGGACCATGATTGTGTTGGAGAATGGAGAGGTGGATAGTGAGTCATCTAAAAACTCTCATAGTTACTCTAGTGAAGGGGATGATGATGGATTTCTTCAACCGGAAGAGAGAGATATTTTAATGGTAAGAAGACTCATGGGAAGTTTGTGCAAAGATCAAGATGATACACAAAGAGAAAACTTTTTTCATTCTAGATGCTAAGTAAATGGAAATCTTTGTTCTCTTATCATTGATGGAGGTAGTTGTACCAATGTTGCAAGCACTAGATTAGTGGAGATGTTTGGTTTAAAAACCACCCCTCATCCTAAGACTTATAAATTGCAATGGTTGAGTGACAATGGTGAGTTGGTTGTGGATAAGCAAGCGTTGCTTACATTCTTCATTGGAAAATATGTTGATGAAGTGCTTTGTGATATGGTTCCTATGGAAGATGGCCATGTTTTGCTTGGTAGACCATGGCAATATGATCGAGATGTTATCCACAATGGGGTCACCAATCGATATTCTTTCTTACATAAAGGTAAAAAGATAGTTCTCTCACCATTTTCTCCAAGTGAGGTGTGTGAATATCAAATAAAAATGAGATTGAAAAGAGAAAAAGAAAAAGAAAATCAAAGAAGAGAAAAGTCTTTTGAGAAAGAAAAGTCAAAAAGAAAAAGATGGCAAAAGAACGAAAAGAAAGAACAAACAAAGATAAATAAAAAAGTGAAAAACAATTAGTGATAAAATAGAGTTTGTTCATCAAACCTAAGGAGGTAAAAAGAATGATGCTAGCTAGACAACAAATATATTTACTCATGCCAAATTATATGTGTTTGTCTTCTAGTGCCCTTGAGTTGCCTCAAGGTTTTGATACACTTTTAAAGGAGTTTGAGGATATCTTTCCATAAGACATACCCCATGGCTTGCCTCCTTTAAGAGGAATTGAGCATCAAAATAATCATGTTCCGGGAGCGTCACTTCCTAATAGGGCTACCTATAGGAGTAATCTGTGAAAATGATATGAATACTTCACACTTAACCAAGAGGGGGGGTGAATTGGTTAGGCCTTGGTAAATCAAAATTCTTTAATCAAAATCAGAGTTTCTAAAAGGATCTTTATCACATTTCAAAACCAAGAAACCTTATTCAATCAATCAACTCAGCCCCTTAGGATTCAATAGATCAAAACTGATTTTTCAATACAAGCAAATGAATCAAGAAACAATTACTATGAGGAGAATAGATTCAGAAACAACACACAAGCAATTTATACTGGTTCACTTCAAACACTATGAAGCTACATCCAGTTTCTTCCACTCAACACTAGAGTGAAGTTCCACTATTTAATATCTGTTCTTACAAGCAATCACAATGTCTCCCTTTATCAACCCTAGATAAAGTACAGAAATCTAAAACCCTATTAGATTCTAAGAGACAAGAACCTGAGAACACTACTCAGTTCTTTCACCTAGAGAACCCCTTCTCTAGTTACAAGTAAGAACTCAATTACAATAGCAAAATACAAAACAAATTTACAAAATGAAATTTACAATCAGATTAAGGAGAGAAACAACCTGATGATCCAAGGTATGAAATGCAAAATGAATTTACCAGAACAGGTTGAATCTTTAAAACACAAGAGACATAGCTTTCCTTAATCTTGAAATGTTTGCATGCTTCAAGAATGACTAATTTTCACATGATCAATGCAACATGAAGCATGACTGAATCAAACCCTCAGAAAAGAAGTTGTGAAAGCTCAGAAGACTATTTTTGCTCAGAAATTTCAAATGGGTATATTTCACAAAGTTATAAAAACAGCTGAGCAAGGGTTCTATTTATAACAGACATTTTTAACTGCAATTAATCGATTAAAATGCACTAATAATCGATTAAAATGATTGTGTAATCGATTACATTTATATTATAATCGATTAAAATGTTAATAGCTTTTATGGGTTTGAATCATGAGCAATATAATCGATTATCTCGATCTGTAATCGATTATTCCAGTCTAAGCATATTTTTCTCAAAGCTTGTTTAATCGATTACAGTACTTGGCAATCGATTAAACTAGTTCTAGTATGTTTTCAAAAAGCTTAGATAATCGATTACGAACCCTGGTAATCGATTAAGCCAATGCAGCATAGTTTTTCCAAAACCGAAGTATAATCGATTAAGAAAACTTGTAATCGATTAAGGCAGTGCAATGTATAAAACAGATATAAGCATGTAATCGATTACGGCTTCAAAAGAATCGATTAAACCAGTTCAACTATGCAGTTCATTTAAAACATAGGTCAAATAATCGATTAAAACGACATGGTAATCAATTAAAGTGTTTCTAAAATGTTTCCAGTTTCAACGAAGAACAGAATAATCGATTATATGATTACTGTAATCGATTATTACAGTGAAAAACACTTTTACCTAAAAACTTTGAATTGTTTAAAGTTTTTGGTTGATTTGAAAATACTTATTGATTTTAGTTGACTTAATTAGTTGATTATGCAATGAATGAATGTCATGCACTTGGATCACCATGATTGCTTTTCTCTTACACAATTTTAATACTCAAATTGTCTTCAAGTTGTCCTTTGCATGTTGAAAGCTCAAAACCAAATCTTGAGTAATTTCTTCATTCTCCTGAAGCAGCTCCCCCTAAATCCAACAATCCGGAAGAGACCAAAGAGATTCAAAAGCAGGTTGAAGAGTTTATACAAAAAGGATGGGTGAAGGAAAGCTTGAGCCTATGTACAATGTCGATCATCCTAGTCCCCAAGAAAGATAGCACGTGGAGGATGTGCACAGATGATAGACCCATCAACATCATCACCGTAAGGTATCGACATCCTAATCCTAGACTTAATGATAGGGTAACGAACTCTACCACTTCTTTTTCTCCTTTTGAGGTCGTTTATGGTTTTAACCCATTATTCCATGTTGATTTAATCTCCTTACCTAATGATTCTTCTATTTTGAGTAAGAATGGACTTTCTAGAGCAACTTTTGTTAGGAATCTCCATAGAAGGGTGTGAAATCCAATTGAAAGAAAGATGGAGCAATATACATAACATGCCAACAAGGGGAGAAAGACCATGGTATTTGATCCCATAGATTGGGTTTAGTTACTTCTAAGAAAGGATAGGTTCCTTTCCAAAGGAAATCTAAACTCCAACCTAGGGGTGATGGTCCTTTCAAGATCCTTGAGAGGATTAATGACAATGCCTACAAGATTGACATGCCAAGTGAGTATGGGGTTGAGTTCTAGTTTTAATGTCACTGATCTTTCTTCTTATGATATAAGTGTTTTGAATACAAATCCGAGGAAGAATCTTTTCAAGAAGGAGAGGATGATAGAGGACTATCCAAAGAGCATGAAGTTCTAGAATCACTCCTTGAATTGAAGGTTCCAATGACAAGGTCCAAAACCAAGCATATACAAAAAGTGATGACCAAGAGAATCATGACTGAACTATTTAACAAGGGCAAGGATGAAGGAAGACACAAGGAGCTGAATTGGAGCACCTTGAAGATTGTAGGAGAGCTCACCTAGCACGAATATCGCACTTAGGCGGATCAGGATACATGTGAGGAAATTGAAGAAAAAGGATCATTGGGGTTAAACTTATTATTGAGTACAGAAACAGGAAAGTCTGCACCGAAGTACACATAAACACGAATCATAGGATGCATAGTAAAAACATAACAATTTCTAACTTCATCACGATTCCACCACCAATCCAACGCATCAAGGAATATTATCACAGAGGCCATCTATATAAAAAAATTAAAAAAATCTAGTGAGGAATTAATTTCTATAAAATCAATATATATATATATATGCATGAGGAAATTCTAGAGTGCACATGGTCTCTACATCCCTAACCGAGTATAGTACACTGTGGTTGTCTTACATTAAACAATGCATGATCAATTCTAATGTGCACCTAGTTTCTACATCTTTGCCTTGATGTAGTACCCATTTTGTTTCTAAAATCTCGTACTGGATTCAAAAACAATCTCAATATATCATCACATAAAATCCATTATTTTCCTTTGTAATACAAACCAAGAGTAAATTCATACAACCTCATGGAAATTTTATCAGTAAAATCATAATAATATCAAATATATGGCTCGGCCACCATACATATTTCATTCAAGTTCATGCAAACTTATGCATGGCAAATAATATCATCAAGTTAAAGAATAACATGATTGTACTCTAGTTAATAAGTTCTAATATACCTTCCAATATAAAGTCTAATTCCTTTTCACTTACAAGAGAACTAGAACATAATCTAGACCTTATTCTCCTTTCAAATTTCTATCCTAGGACTTGGTCCTCAAAGTTGAATTACTCTTATATTTAAAACCATTTTCAACATACCATTCAACTTCTACTTCTCAGCATTAATTCAAAATAGTCCCTGTAATGATCTTCCTCGTCGCTACGGCATCACTAACTCTAATCGTGTGAATTTCAAATTTTAATGAAAACTCCATTAATTTGATCATGAAAATGGTAGTAAGTTTTCGCAATAATACAATCATCATACACACGATACAATTACAATAATTGAATACATATGTATACATATACTAAATCAGTACTCATCATTCACATGCTTAGAACTTAATTTAGTTTTACATGTATTTACAACTCAAAATATACATGTCCACAAAAAGGATTAAGGGACTAACTACGAAAGAGTTGATTAACAAAACACAACTCTTTCCAAAAAGAGTTCCAACATCATCACGTTGGCTTGGCGGCTCCAACAAAAAGAAGATCTCCCTCCACAGTCACCTACTGCTGCCCATCTGCTCACACGAATGAAGGTTCACGATCATCACAGGTACCATCCACATGGTACAACAAATGCAAGGGTGAGTTTATCTTACCAAAAATAACAAGTACCATATAACACTGATTAAAAGAGAACAACATTAACAACTCCAACCATTCCTAAAATCAACCAGTTATACAACCACATACAACAAACTAGGCATCCACTTTTCCACAATTTAACACAATTATGCTCAGAATAATACATGCACCTGACTCAACTCTCAGAATGCAATGTGGTACCATCCTCATGGAAATAGCCTCTCTTAGGAAAATGATACAGTAGCTCATCGAGGTCACCCTGTCGTGCACTGGTCCCTCCCTCCCCCCATGGTGATTAGCCCTGAGTCATAAGGGAGTTTCAAATAGAGTGATTGCCCCCTAGTACCCATGGTACTTACTGTCCATCATTCTATTTCCATCCATGCAAATATGAAGTATGAAACATAGGCACCATCAATGCACTGACCATGGATAGATAGGGACTAGAATTTTAAACAATCCCCTTTCTCTCTCTTGGGATGCTTAAAATTCGTAAACCCTCCCTTGCAAGGTTATCTAGTCATGCACCCCCCCTATGCACATACACAACATCACCGCTGCACTAACCATTGATAGCTAGGGACCAGAATTTTAAACAATCATTTTCTCTCCTGGAATGCTTAAAATTCATAAACCCTTCCTCGCAAGGATATTCAACCGATCACTGCACCCCATGTGGACATATACTGCATACAACCATGGGCACCATCAATGCATGACCTGGCTAGGAACAAATCCTTCCTCGCAAGGATAACCAGTCATACACCCCTATGGGTATCCATGTATATCCACATCACACAATGACATTGTTCACATCAACATTATCCCTCGTCAAGGTCATTATCAACATCATCATCATCATGTCATCTTAATGTCATTAACAACATCAACATCATCAACATCATTTTATTTCAATAGCATCATCACAAACATCAATATTCAACATCATCAACTATATCATCATTATCTCATGTCAACATCATCAACCCAATCAACATTATCTCATTTCAACATCATCATCCATATCATCTCATATTAATATAATCATCAACATAATTTCATTTCAATATCATCATCAACATCATGAACAATTGCATTTTACATCTATATATCATATGCCTAAGATTCACATTCCCTAGGTCTTCAAACAATACAAACCTCATTCATTCAATATCTATATTACCACAAGATCGGTAATTTAGGAAAATTCTAAATTAAAGAGGAGGACTACAATATAGAAAACAAACTCTTATGCCTATTTAAAAATTTAGTAAAGAATTAAATAGAGAACGAATTATAAAATTTTGGGCAGAGTCTCCTCTGTAATTAAGATTTTTCCCAAAAATCCAATCATCACAACAACATCATTTACAGTTTTATCCATCAACAAGAAAATTCATCACATTCCATTAGTTAAAAACTTCATTTGCCTTGAAAACGAGCACACACAGGAACAAACACACATCACTCATAAATACATCGCATCCCATTAGTTAAAAACTTTTTCTTGAAAAACTAGCACACAACAGGGACAGACAGTTATCTTTATAGTTGGACTCCCTGGCCCCCAAATATTGGTACCAAAACTATAACTAAATAATAAACCCCCCTTCCCTATCTATATCCCTCTATTAGCTCCTTGAAATGTTGTTTTGGGATCTCTCAAGTTCACGTGCTTTGGCCCAAAGGTAGAGCTCTATATACCAAATTGAAGATAATTTAGTATAGATTTCAAAAACAAGGCTAACATTCGGGGTCAAATACCCACTCAAATTTAAAAAGGGGTTAAAATGGTGTTTTTGGAGTCCACATCAAAAGGACATCATTTTGAAATTTCTATCACACCAATGTGACCGGGGCTCAACAAAGATCACAGAAATGACATTAATTCCATGAAAATGAGACTTTTACAAAATATCATTTTCAAAGGGTTTTCAAAGGAAGTATAAAACTCACAACAACGGTACCCAAAACACAAGAGACATTAAGAGAAGCTTAAACTAGCTAGGAGAAAACAAAGGAAACCAAGATCACCTCAAGGAAACCAAGAAAGGAGGATTGGAGGCTCCATTCTCTACCAAATCCTCAAGTTGAGTTTTGAAGATTCCACTCCGATTAAAGTGTTCCTCTTTGTGCGGTGGTCCAACGGCAAGCGGTGGTGCCTCGTGGTGGTCGGTGACTATGGGTGGTGGAGGAGGATGATAGGGAGCTTAGGAGCTGTTTGTGGGAGGAAGAAGACCAAATTTAATGGTCTGGATACTACTGTACATATTTATCACCGCCTTGACTTGCCCAGGCGAGCCAAAATGCCTGCCAAAATTCGCCTAGGCGAGCTGACCCAATTTTAAAATTGTTGCTTCTGTGAAAAATTAATTTCTCAGAATTAAAATGTTATTTCGTCAATCCCAACGGTAGAAAGTTACATATATGGGTTAAGAGCCTACCTTTACAATTTTACAAAGATCCAACGGTTAACTAGTACAAAATGGTGATTTTACTAAAATAGGTTTCGGGTCAAACTCGGAATCAATCAATTACAACACAACTCAAACAAACTCCACATAACTTGACATCTACACCAAGCAATTGCACATGGATAATTCACATAACATTTCAACTAATCTAAACTAATAAAATAACAAAAGAAATACATCAAACATCTATTTTCAGTTATTGAAATTTCAGGGTGCTACAGTCCCAACATATATATAAACAAACAGTCCAAAAGTCATCAAAATCAAGTCCAATCATCACTAATATTTCAGCACTTCACTCATCAAGATATCCTACTCTTAAATCAACATAAACACATCATAAAATAACCTCTAAGGATCTGAAATTTCAGCCTAGTATGCTCAACCAGAAATCTACACCATTAAACATAAAAGTTAGTCCCACTAAACCCTTAAACCAAGATTGAAGTCTAGCCTACCTTAAGCAAATTTGCTTCCAATTGCTCCAAGTATTTGGCTGCACTCCTTAATGTCTTGAAGGAAAGAAGTCTTAAGATGGTTTGGAAGAAAGAAGAGAAGGAAATAGAACTAAAGAATGCAATAGAAGTGAAGGCTACGTTTTTTGAGTCAAGAAGGAATGAGAAGAATGAAAGCAAAGTGTAGGGAGAAAAAGGTGAAAGTTGGCCATGAGTTGGAGAGGGAGCATTTATACGTGCAATTTTTTAATCCTAGGAAGTATTTATATGGAAAAAATTAGTTAGAATGGAACTTAGCTAGTCCTTAGTTCAGTTCTAATATAACTAAGTAATCATGCCTTAAACATAATGACTAAATTTTTGTCTTCATTCATTAAATGCAAGCTTATCTCTTTATAAAGCGAATATTCCCTTCATTATGGCTGAATTTTACGTGGAAGGCTTCCTTAAGAAGCTTGATTTTGTTTGTTTTATTCACATAATGCATTAGCTAACCCTTTTGTCTCTTGTACACCACTTCCACGTACACACACACACACACGACTACACTTCCATTTTCAATTGGTTTTGCTTAAAAATTGACATACACAAGCATGCTTCCTTTAAAGTTTGTCTCTTTTGGTTTATACTGATTGTACTTCATGTACTTTTCAATTAATATGATAGCCACTTATGTGTCATTCATCTAAAATCTTAAGCCTTTTATCAATATCTCTCATGGCTAGGATTGGTTTCTTTCCTTAAGTTAAATAATCAAGATTAAATCTATTCTAAGCACTTCTAAACTTGCCACTTGGATCCATTAGCTTCTATCCTATTCTTCTTGTATGACACACTACCATCACATGTGATAATTTTCCTTATCATATCATCACATATCCACAAATAATTCAAACATGAATACAAACTCAAGATTAAAAAAAATTGAGGATGTTACATCCTACACCATTCATATTTCCCATACACCCAACATTTTACAGTTAAATTTTGAAAATACCCTTTGTAAAAAGGTTAAGTACGAACACACCATTCAGCTTCTTCTTCTTCTCCTCTCGCAACTTTTCGTTCGCACAACATTCTTCTTCTTCTCCACCATCATCTGTTCGTGCACCCAGCGTCGTGGTTTGTCTGCTGCTTCATCGTTCATTTTTCATTTCATCGAATTTTAGTCTCCTCCACCATGAGTTTCTCTATTTTGTTTTTATTTCATTGAAAATTGAATTTTTGTGTTGACAGTTCACAGATTGGCAATCTGTATGTCAACGGATTGGCAATCTGTATGTCAACAAATTGCAATCCGTATGTCAATGGATTGACAATCCGAAATCTTCATAGGTATTCTTTTTAAAATTTTAATTATGTGCTTATTTTTTTTAAAAAAAATTGAATAGATTTTGTTGTTGATTATGTATATCAAAAATCATTTCAAAGATGTTTGTTTTGTCAAATTTTTTTATTGACTTAAAGTAACTTTAAAGTAAATAATCAGTACAATTTTGGATGTACTAATAAATAATTGGTATAATTTTCTTAATTACAGGAGTACTAATTTATAATGGAATTAATCTGCATGTGTTTTATTTTATTTTAAAACTTTTAATTGATAATAATAAATTAATGTGATTTTTTTAGTAATGTTTGAATTCTATGAAAATAACTAAAATTAATTGTGTTGATATGGGTTGATTTGAAGTGCTAGACTAGTGATATGCTGCTAGCATATAGTAGTTTTTAGGATAAAATCATTAATAAATTAAGTAGAAATATCAAATAAATGCTACAATAGGTATAAGTTTCATTATTATTATTTTTATCACTGATTCTGTGAATTTTTTATATGAGGAGACAAGAGAAGGAAGAAAATAAGCAAAATAAAGAAGCTAATGTTTTCTGGAAGCTCACGCAAGTCACGCCAGTTTCGCGCTAGTTGCGCCACACTTGAAGCAGCTCACACGAGTTGCGCCAAAAGTCGCGCCAGTCGCGCCGACAACACAGGAATTACGAATTAGCTTAAAGATAACATAAAGTTAAAAAATATTAGGCCTTTTATAACCTAGATATAAATAGAAACATAAGAGAACAGAAGAGGGGGGCTAACACACTGAACACAGAGGATAAAATAGAGAAAAAGAGGATTGGAAAAGATCAAGAAGAAGAGGAAGGAAGATTAAGAATAGGCCAAGATTGAAGGGTTTGCACACTCTTCTTCATTAGTATTCTTCTTATGTACCTTCCAATCATTGTATTAAAGTCAGACATAATTATGTCTGGCTAATTCCTCTATTATTGTGGTCAGAGCCAACTGATGTGAACTCCTCTGTATTGAATTAATATTGAAATTAATGATTATAATTGTTTTATTCTATCTTATTCTTTACTTGAAACTTCCTTAATAGAATTGATCAATCTGCTAAGATACTAAGGGTTGGGATTTACAATAGGGATATTGAAATTCTAATTTCTGAAAGCGATAGAATAACAGTTTTTACATAACCTAGGGATAGGGATGTAGGATTGCAGAATAATTGATGTATTATTGAATGCTTAACTTAATAAGAAATCACTAAGGAATTAGGGTTTTGAGTTAGTTAAAGGGTTAAATTACTGAGGAATTAGGATTTAGCTATTTATGAAAAGTACATTCTCTGAACAATTATAGTTATTGAAATCAATAATCAATTCAAACATAACTGGTAGGGATCAAAAGTGGAAGCGCTCTGACTACAATTATTTCTCATTACTACATAATCTTCAATTTACATTGCTTTTGAATTTTCTTCAATTTTAATTCAGTTGTTATAATTTCTTAACTCCAAATCACAATCATATTCTCTTCAATTATATTATTTCTCTTCCAATTTAAAGATAATAAATTACAAGTAAATTTAGTGCTTCAATCCTCGTGGGAACGATATCTTACTTATCATTTTATTACTTGAAACGATAGATGCACTTGCCGAACGAGCAACAATTTTTTGGCGTCGTTGCTGGGGATTGAAAACGCTAATTTTATAATAATTTTTAATCTTTAAGATTGGAATTCTTGTTATTACTAATCTGCTTTCTCTAGTGTATGCGAGGTATAATTGATCCTGTAATTCTACAGTACGATCCAGAAATAGAACAGACTGTCAGGAGTAATAGGAGATTAGTTAAACAGAGGAAGGAATCAAAGAACTCTAGTTCACAACCTGAGATAGAACTAGAGATGGCTGAAAGAAACAACCATCCACCACGTCCAAAGGATGAATTGATGGAGGATATCCTTGCCCCATTATTCACCAGGCCAACATCTAGTATCGTCAGGCCACCCATTGAAGCCAATCATTTCGACATTCATCCGTCCTTAATCAATTTGGTGGAACGAAGTCAGTTTGGTGGAGAAGATAATGAAGATCCACATGATTTTGTTGATAGATTTCTAAGGATTTGTGACACCATTAGACATCAAGGAGTGACGGATGATGCAATCAGGCTTAGATTGTTTCCTTTTGCTGTTAAAGGAAAAGCTCTTCGGTTGCTAGATAGACAAACTTCAAACAGTATCACTACTTGGGAAGAGCTAGTTGTAAAATTCTTCACACAATATTTTTCTATGGAAAAATATAATAAGTTAGTGAATGAGATTACTAACTTCGCTCAGAATGGAAGAGAGACACTGTGTGCAGCTTGGAATCGTTTCCAAGAATTGATCAGAAAGTGCCCTCAATATGACATGCCAGTTGGGAAGAAGGTGTGTATTTTCTTTAATGGAATGACACCTGAATCCAGAATGATTGTGAATGTTGCAGCTGGAGACTCGATCAGATCAAAGACAGCAGCTCAAACTTATGAGTTGATTGATTCTTTGGCCACGAATGAGAATGAAAGTGTGGTAATTCAGCCTAAACGTGAGGTTATTCATTTGGGAAGCCGTGATGCTATGCTAGCTGAACAAAAACTCTTGTCACAATAGTTAGCCAAGCTCAATGAGAAATTTGATAAGTTTCAAGTTACTATAGCTCAAGCATCATCAATTAAAATGAATGTTGTCACTTATGAGTATTGTCAAGGAGATCATGAGTCTAATGAATGTCCTACATTAATAGGAGCTGATCCAGTTCAAGTGAATGGTGTTTGGCAAGATCAAAGACCTCAGCAGAATTTTCAGAGAAATCAGAATTTTTCTATGGGTAATAATTTTCAGAGGAGATTTCAAGGAGGAGGGTTGGATTACAAATCTAATAATTATTTACAACCTCCACCTATTCCACCTAAGGAGCCATCTGAATTGGAGAAAGCCATGTTGCAGTTGTCAAAGAATACTAATGAGCATATTCAAGCTACTAATGCATTCATTAATGAAACCAGAGCTCATCATAAAAATCAGGATGTTTCTATCCAGAATCTAGAAAATCAGATTGGTCAATTATCAAAGCAACTTGCAGAAAGACAGCAAGGGCAGTTTCCTACTGACACATTAGTCAATCCAAGAGAGAAAGCTAAAGCAATCATCACAAGGAGTGGAACTGTGCTCACACCTCGAGAGAAGACTAAAGTAGTGCAGAAAAAGGCTGGAGACGAAGCTAAAACTAATCCAATTGGTGAGAAAGAAGCAGAAGTGGAAACCCAAGTAAGCAAGGAAAATGAGTCAGCTGTTGCAAATCCTAAGAAGGTAATGGATTTCTCTCGTTTTGAGAAACCACCGTATCCAATGAAGCTCAAGCAACAAGCTCAAAAGAAACAGTATGCTAAATTTTTAGAAATGTTTAAAAAGTTACATATTAATATTCCATTTGCTGAAGCTTTAGCTAACATGCCTAACTATGCTAAATTTATGAAGGATTTATTGTCTAGAAAGCATAAGTTGTAGGAATGTGAAATAGTTGTGCTTACTGAAGAGTGCAACGCTATCATTCAAAAGAGAGTTCCTCCCAAGCTTCAAGATCCAGGGAGTTTCAATATTCCTATTGCCATAGGTAATATCAATGTGGGAAGAGCATTATGTGACCTTGGAGCAAGCATCAACCTAATGCCCTTATCAGTATGCAAGTCTCTAGGGATTATGAAGTTGAAGCCTACTGTGGTGTCTCTTCAACTTGCAGATCGATCATTAAGGAAATCAAGTGGAGTCATTGAAGATATTTTGGTAAAGGTTGATAAATTTATTTTTCCTGCTGATTTTGTAGTTTTAGATATGGAAGAAAGTGAAATACCTGTTCTTTTAGGTAGGCCCTTTTTGGCTACGGCTAGAGCTATAATTGATGTAGCACAAGGGAAATTAGAACTTAGAATGTTTGATGAGTCAATAGTTTTTAATGTCTTTGATGCTATGAAAAATCCTATTGACAAAGATGATTGTTTCAGAATTGATGTGTTAGATACTATAGTGCATATAGAGAAATCTATTGATCAAGAACTTGCAGAGGAGATGGAAATTAGAGACAAAGAAACTTCACCGGGAGAGCTGGAAGTTGTAGTGGAGGTGCTGGAAAAGAAAGAAACTGATATCACAAGTGAAGCACCAAAATTAGAGCTAAAAGAACTTCCTGAAAATTTAAAGTATGTGTTTTTGGGTGAGGAAAAGACATATCCTGTTATTATTAATAAGGCATTGTCTAGAGCTGAAGAAGAGAAATTAATCAAGATACTCAAGGAACACAAGACTGTTATTGGGTGGTCTATCTCTGATTTGAAGGGTATTAATCCTTCTTTTTGCACTCATAAAATATTGATGGAAGATGACATAAAACCAGTGAGGCAGCCTCAGAGAAGACTTAACCCTACATGATGTGTTACTGATCTGAATCTTAACACCTTTTGCCCTGATCTTCCTTGCAATGGAAATCAATCTTCAATTCACTTCAAAACAGAGCATGTATCCTTTTCATTGAATGGGGCTATTTATGTTTTTCTAAATTCAAAAATGGAATTGGAAGAAGAATAGGAATGGATTGGAAATGACACCATGGAATAGGAATTCCAATAAGTCTTGCAAGAATCATCACAATAGCTGGAAGGCCATTGACAAGAAACAAGAAGTTCTTGACTAAGAACAAAGGGAGAAAACTCTCACCACAATTCAGAAATTGTATTAATCATCCAAAGATCCCTTACATTCAGTTTGTGAGTGGTTTATAAAGACCACGAATTAATAAGCTAAATGACACTAAATGTAATGTAAATGCAAACTAAAATGAAGCCCAAATGTAGTTTGTAAGACAAGCTTTACCTAAGTGACCTTTGGCTTCCCAAAAATGTGCAGTGACCATCTCAGACTGGTATAATTGATTAATTCGCTATTATAATCTATTAAATCAGTCAGAAACTGAAATAATCGATTACACTAGCCAAATAATCGATTAAAGCAATAACGTCTTATTTCTGATTGCTTCTAAATATCTTGTAATCGATTATAAAGCCAAAATAATCAATTAAAACAGTAGCAACTGATCTACAAATGTTTTATTTAATTCTTCTAACAAGTGCTGGAATTTATTGAATTAAATTGGATTTGAGACATCAAAATCCAGCTCTTGTCATCCCTGATATGGTGTGCAACTTCATGCTTGTCCAAATTGGCTTGAAGATGGTCTTGAAGTGCTTGAGTCCTAGCTCTTGTCATTGGTCCTTTGAGGCTCACCAAAGGAGGTGCTTCAAGCTCCCATTCTAGACCTTTGGCTTGACTTGGACCTCCATCACTACAATGAAAGAGGTGGTTAGAAAAGAAGTTGTGAAGTTGCTGGATGCAGGAATGATTTATCCTATTTCAGACACTGCATGGGTGAGTCCAGTTCAAACTGTCCCAAAGAAAGGTGGAATGACGGTAGTTCAGAATGACAACAATGAATTAATTCCAACTTGAACTATCACAGGATGGAGGATGTGTGTAGATTACAGAAGATTGAATGATGCTACAATAAAGGATCACTTTCCACTTCCGTTTATTGACCAAATGCTGGAAAGATTGGCAGGCCATGCTTACTATTGCTTCCTTGACGGATATTCTGGTTGCAATCAAATCCCAGTGGCACCTGAAGATCAAGAGAAGACAGCCTTCACTTGCCCTTTTGGAGTTTTTGCTTATAAAAGAATGTCATTCGGTCTTTGCAATGCACCGACTACATTTCAAAGGTGTATGCTCTCTATTTTTTCTGACATGGTAGAAAAAGGTTTAGAAGTTTTCATGGATGATTTTTCAGTTTTTGGTTCTTGCTTTGATTCATGTTTAGTTAATTTAGCTAAGGTATTAAAAAGATGTCAAGAAACCAACCTTGTTTTGAATTGGGAAAAATGTCTTTTCATGGTATGTGATGGAATTGTTTTAGGTCATAAAATTTCCAGAAAAGGCATAGAAGTTGATAAAGCTAAATTACTATTGATTGAAAAACTGCCACCTCCCATTAATGTTAATGGGGTGCAAAGTTTTTTAGGTCATGCAGGCTTTTATAGGAGATTCATTAAAGATTTTTCGAAAATTGCAAAACCTCTTAGCCAACTTTTATCTAAAGAAAATGAATTTCTCTTTGATGAAGTTTGTTGTAATGCATTTAATTTGTTAAAAGAGAAACTTACTACTGCACCTGTTTTGACAGCACCTGATTGGAATTTACCTTTTGAATTAATGTGCGATGCAAGTGCATATGCCATTGGTGCTGTACTTGGTCAGAGAAAAGATAAAATGTTACATGTTATATATTATGCTAGTAATGTTTTAAACGAGGCACAAGTAAACTATGCCACAACTGAAAAAGAAATGTTAGCAGTAGTATATGCATTAGATAAATTTAGATATTATTTAATAGGTTCTAAAGTTATTATATTTACTGACCATGCTGCACTTAAGTATTTAATGACTAAGCAGGATGCAAAGCCACGCTTGCTGCGATGGATGTTATTGTTTCAGGAATTCGACTTAGAAATTAGGGATAAAGCTGGAGTGGAAAATAAAGTTGTTGATCATCTATCTAGGATTCAGGATAGAAATTTGCAAGATGGACCAGAGCTAGAAATTAATGAATCTTTTCCTGATGAGCGAGTGATGACAGTTCAACTTGGACCATAGTTTGCAGAGATGGCGAATTATAAGGCTGTGGGAGTAATACCTGACGATCTTACTTGGCAGCAGAAAAAGAAATTTTTCCATGATGCAAGGAGGTACTACTGGGATAACCCATTCCTTTATTTTAATTGTACTAACGGTGTTATTCGCAGATGTGTAGATGAGACTAAAATGCCTAAGATTCTTTGGCATTGTCATTCTTCTGATTATGGAGGACACTTTGGAGGTAATAGGACAGCCCATAAAGTATTGCAAAGTGATTATTACTGGCCTACAATCTTCAAAGATGCACGTGAATTTGTGGAGAAGTGTGACAAATGTCAGAGGACAGGGAACATATCTCGTAAGGATGAAATGCCACTTAATAACATCCAAGAGGTAGAATTATTTGATGTTTGGGGAATTGACTTTATGGGACCCTTTCCCAAGTCATATTCCAACCAATACATCTTGGTGGCTGTGGACTATGTATCTAAGTGGGTGGAAGCTATGGCTTTACCTACCAATGATGCAAAGGTGGTAACTTCTTTCTTGAGAAAGAACATATTTACTAGGTTTGGAGTTCCTTGAGCTATTATCAGTGATGGAGGTACACATTTTTGTAACGAACAGTTCGAGAATCTGCTTAGTAAATATGGAGTTCAACATAGAATAGCCACACCGTACCATCCTCAGACGAGTGAACAAGTGGAAATTTCCAACAGAGAGTTGAAGAGAATATTGGAGAAAATAATGGGGAATGCTAGAAAAGATTGGGCATTGAAGCTACATGATGCACTTTGGGCTTACAGAACAGCTTTCAAAACCCCAATAGGTATGTCACCATTCCAACTGGTGTACGGTAAGTCTTGTCATCTCCCTGTTGAGTTAGAACATAAAGCATTATAGGCCACTAAGTTTTTAAATTTTGAACTCTCCAAAGCTACTGAAGCACGATTATTACAACTGAATGAACTTGATGAGTTTAGATGTGCAGCTTATGAGAATGCTAGAATTTTTAAATAAAAGACCAAGCGATGGCATGATAAAAAGATCCATCCAAAGGATTTTAAGCCAGGACAGCATGTATTGTTATACAATTCTCGATTGAGACTTTTCCTGGTAAACTCAAGTCGCGTTGGTCTGGACCTTTCGTGGTAAATAGGGTATTTCCTTATGGTACTGTTGAAATTTCTTCTCTAGATAATGATAGACCTTTCAAAGTTAATGGTTGGAGATTAAAACTATATCATGGTGGGCAAGTGTATAGAAACATTGTTTCTATACCACTGCTTTCACATGAAAATTAAAGATTGGATGTGTCAGGCTAAGGGACGTTAAACAAAGCGCTACTTGGAAGGCAATCCAATGAT